>CABFVZ010001816.1:88343-98751 GCA_902151445.1 Timema monikensis | reverse complement strand
CCAGGGTTCAATCCTCGGTCCCGGCACAGATTTATCTGATTTCCAAACCCTTCCTTCACCTCTGACAAGACATCTTGTGAATGTGGGGAATGCCAGGCCTCCACCGTGGTTCGGATCCCACGTTAAACTGTAGGTCCTCCATTTCATCTCACAATCACCCTATCATTACACATTAGCGTAAGTGCGTATAACCCGAACGGGTTGTAAGACGCAGTGCTAATAATAATAATAATAAGTTCAAGAGCCTCTTAATTGAGCTGACCCTATTAAGTGCGTATTGAGAATAACGCGTGCCCTGGTTGTTGTTTTTTTTTCAGTCGTGAGTGTACCGGTGATAGTTTTGAGGCCAATGAACTGACATGGTTGGTATAACTGTACGGCTCTTATCTGTTCCAAGGCGTCCAGACGAAAAATATGTCTACATAAAAATAAAGTTGAAACAAAAAATGTTTCCAAAGTCGATTCAATACTCAAAATGGTAATCATATTTTGCTTGCAAATATTAATTTTCATTTCGGTTCTCGTTATTTAGCACCAAATGTTTTTTAAACAAAAAATAAAGGTTTTTAAAACAAAAGTTAACTGAACATGTTAAATGGCGTGTATAAAAATTATATAAGCTGATTATACATATTATTATTATTATTATTATTATTATTAGTACCACGTCATACTACCCGTTCGGGTTATACGCACTTACGCTAATGTGTAATGGTAGGGTGATTGTGTAATGGTAGGGTGATTGTGAGATGAAATGGAGGACCTACAGTTTAACGTGGGATCCGAACCACGCTGGAGGCCTGGCATTCCACACATTCACAGATTATATATATATATATATATATATATATATTAAAGATGGGTAGAATCCTAATATTAAATTCTTTTAAATCTTGATTTTCTAGTAAAAAAAAAAGAAAATCCTATATTTGTTTCTCGCTATAAACACATTGAAATGCTATTCTCAGTTTAATTACAAAATTTTATATTTATTTCGTACATTTAACTGGTTCAGCCCCTAGCGTAGAGAATATGTAGAGGGGTAGTTATCGTCTGTCGGGAAAGGAAAATAAAATAGAGAACTCCCTCCTAACCGGCTGAGATTCTATCTCGTCGAATGCGATTGTGACATCCAGCCAGACACGTCAGTCTAAACCAATTGTAGGGGAAAGTGGGATAAACTATGGCCAGAATGTCATTATTTATAAATCAAACTCGAAGTCATGGGTAACCCGAAGAATACATAAAGGAAGTACAAATTAATAATACAAAATTGTATAGGAAACTTTTTTTAGGAAGCTTCAATAATAATAATAATAATAATAATAATAATTAATGTTGTTATAAAACGTCAGCACGATTTTAAAATACTGACTAATAAATACATCAACTTGATCAGGCATTATACATATGATTCTATTCTTTTCGTTAAGTTCTGTACAATTCTTTTATAAACTGTTCATCTAAGAAATTTCAGTATTATTTCTAATTACAACTGGATATGAAAGAACCAGAAATGATAAGTAATAGAAATTTCGATATCCTCTTTCTCTATGACCAAGGATTATAATAACAAGTTACGAAAACGCACTTAAGGGGATTACAACATCCTAAGCTTCCCCCTCCACTTCTTTTTTTTTTATACCTACACCCCATGAGTGTGAAAGGAATCATTTCGGAGAGGGGGAGGGTTAACTTTCCAATCTGTCCTGCGCGCGCAACAGAAGGCAGTGCCACCACCCCCCTCTCCTCCCACTGTTGACCTAGTACGCCTGCGCAGTAGTACACATACACACCGCCAGGGGGTGAATGAACTCGCTAGAGTTCTTGCCTGCCTTGGGTAATCGACTTTCTCATCAAACGAGAATCTAAAGACAGAGACGGAGAGTACCATAAAAAAAGATTGAGGTAAAAAGCTTGGCCTAATTACATCACAAGGCGAGCGTAGTTCGTTGACTCTTAAAAGAAAATAGTCTCGCACCGGTGGTGACGTGGTTTACGGCGTCAGAGGCTCCTAAGGGAGAAAGAGGCTGGGTTAGTGGTTTTTTTCTCGTAATTTACCATGATTCACCTCCTCCGCTCTTTTAATTCCTAAACGCTAAGGCGGGTACATTTCCTCTAAATTAACTCTTTAGTTTAAGTCATTGGTAAACCCATTGTCGGAATGATTAATAATAAAAAAAAACAAGAAGCCGCAAGAATTGTTACTGTAGTTCACCAAAAAAGCAAGAGGGTTTTTTGGCTTTCAATTTTTTAATCATTTCGTTCTTTATTCTATTGATAATCTCGTAAATTAATTTGTAAGTTGTTTTCAGTTGGGTTTTTGTGGAGCTAAACTATCTCCATCTATTGCCTTTATACCCTTGTAGGCATTTTATAATTTCTATTTTTACGGGATATTTAGATGTTTTAAGAGCATAAATTCACTCAAATTTCACAAAATTTACTTTGGTGGCTTATACCATTTATTTAAGACATAAAATGACGATAAAGTGATTTGAGCTAGTAAATGTAATTTAACTTTCGAAAAAAATAAAATACTACAATATAAATTCGAAACAAATCCCATCCCCCAACAGAAATACGGAGACAAACATTTACTAGACGACTCTATTTATATTGGTCAATTTTTTTTTAAACATAAGTCAAAAATTAAGATATATTTAAAGGCACGAAAATAGATTTTAACGTTTAGAGATGTTACATACATGTTACATATGAGTACAGAAACGATATTTTTGGTGATAAATTCTTGTTTTCCAAACCGAATAGGCTAGACTTAACCTGGAGAATACTTATCCAGCGTAAATAAAACCGCAGTTTTAGTGTTTCAAACCATAAAATAGATTTTCATCTAATAATTAACCCAATGATTGTAAGCTTGTTTGAAGTTAAGAATAACCTAAGAATTTTTTATCACATCTTTAATTATTTATTTTTTATCAATTCAGGCACTTGTCAAGTCAGGGCTATTAGGTATTGGAACCTCCTGATAAATAGTGGGCCACGAGTCAATCCCAGATTGATTTATTATATTTTCAAATTTCTGGCCAAAACAAAAATATTCCCACTTATTTACTATTTATATATCTTTACAAGCCTATTGTAACAGTATGTATCATTAATAACAATCTAAAAATAGTGTTTAGTCAACAGATTATTACTCAAATTATATATGGGTTAAATAAAAATAAATAAGCATCTCATTGCAATAAATTAATAAGACACAATGATATTGACTGGGTATATTTAAAATACCTGAAAAAAAAGTTATCTGACATAACAAACTTTTCAGAATCAATAGATATTGGGTCTATTATAAATGTAATATGATCCAGATTTTTTTTTAATTTAAAAGACTTAATTTAGATTTACGTAATGGTTCTCGAACTAAGTATTTTTTTTTACCACATACCCCTTGTTGGAACGCTGGACTAACTGTGAAGATTTTCGTGAAAATAAAGTAAATCTTAAGAATCTGAGCTGGATTCTTAAATAAGATTACAAAAACGAAAATTCGGACTGGTTACGTCTATGTCCCACCGCTTTTTCCATGGGAACGGATAAGTATATTCCATTCGCCAAATGACAAAGATGGTGACATTCCCGGAAAATTTTAAAGTAAAAATTTAAGAGCATTTAATCCCAGGGAAAAGGATATTATAAATTAACATATCTGGTCTTCATCAGAACCAAAGCTTGTGAAAAATTCAACTACCAAGCGTTATTGATAAGCGAGGGTAAGAAGAAATGTTATTGCTGTTATTGTGAATCATTTGAGAAAGTATCTGGTGCTATCGAGAAGTAAAACTGAAGGGGAAAATTTTAAATCCTTGGATACATTAGGCGTGCTTGTTCCATTTATGGGATCTGCCTAGGTTTCTTGAAATATTAGCAATAAGATGTTGCGCGTAAGTTAAATATTGGAGAGAGAAAAAACCTTTACAAGATCGCATGTTTGGTTTTTATAGCAATAAACAGGAATCGAATAATGTCATTTAATATGTGAATCAAAACACAGATTATATTGTCCTATTATTCCAACCAGAAATGTTAACCAACTTGGTTTGTGGGTGTATGGAATGTCTGATTAGACTAATTCTAGGAGGGGGAAAAAAGGTATCATAGTGGCCGCCTTGTTCAACGAGAAGGCATCAGTCGCTGTCAAACCACAAAGTTTCTGTCGTTTTTTGGAACTACTTTCCTATTCTGTATAATCTTATACTCCCTTTGTCGTGTCAATAGGAAAGAAGGGAAAGAAAACTATGAAACTTCTTATCACAAGGTAAAGAGGAAAGCTCGCTGCTAGTTCTCAAATATCAAACAATGACTGTATTTGTTAGAGGAAACTTCTTATCTGAAGGTAAAGAGGAAAGCTCACTGCTAGTTCTTAAATATCAAACAATGGCTGTATTTGTTAGAGGAAACTTCTTATCTCAAGGTAAAGAAGAAAGCTCCCTGCTAGTTCTCAAATATCAAACAATGACTATTTGTTAGTGGAAACTTCTTATCTGAAGGTAAAGAAGAAAGCTCCCTGCTAGTTCTCAAATATCAAACAAGGACTGTATTTGTTTGAGGAAACTTCTTATCTCAAGGTAAAGAGGAAAGCTCGCTGCTAGTTCTCAAATATCAAATAATGACTATATTTGTTAAAGGAAGGCTAAATCTACATCCCATTTTTCATCCAGCCTAGTCTCATTGTTTCGTGAATATGATCAAAGAGTCATTGAAAATGAACTAATATCACATTTTCACACATTTGTCTCCTAATAATAACTATAGGGGTGTTAAGGAAAAAGAGCCCTGTTGGAATTTATTTTGGTGCAAACCAAATTTTAAAATAACGTATCGTAGAATTAAATATTGCGTTAGAGCTGAACTTATGGGCGGCAATTTCTCGCTTATCAAGGGCGCTTCTTTAAGAATATATATATATTTTTTACTCACCGTCTCTGCTCATGCCGACGGCGATGCACTTCTTGAGTCTGCAATACTGGCAGCGGTTTCTGTTGATCCTCAGGATGGAACACTGCTGGTTCTTGGTGCAAGGTCGGTATTGGATCTTCTGTTGGATGCTGCGTCTGAAGAAACCCTGCGGACAACAACCACCGCTATCATCAGCCGCCGACACTCCGCCTTCGTCTTCGCCACCGCTGTGGATACCTTCGTCCTCTTCGGCACATACGCAACCCATCGTCACACACAAACACACACACTCTCACACACACGGGATCTTCTGGAGGGAAGCGGACCTTTATATTTTCACCTCGCTCCTTCAACAAAAACACACAAACTTCCAGTCGATTTCTGAGATTTGCCAGTTGAAAAAAACACCAAAAACAACAACTACTTATGTCCTAGCGTCCATTATTCACAGAAATATCCGTAGCTAGATTCGTTTCCGTATATAAAAACAAAGAAATGTTGAAACGCGCATTGGTGGAATAGATATAAAAATTAGCATAAAGTTTCTATAAACGCTTTTTAAACAATTTATTTTTTTACGTGGGAGCAAACGTTAAAAACGTCTCGTCGATGAGAAGTCTGGTAACGGACTGAGCTAGAATATGTCGCTAAAGAGAGAGGGGGGGAAGTTAGTATAGTGAAAAGGAGGGTAAGAGGGGGGGTGGGGGGTTGGCCCGAGTTCGCCCGGCTGACCCACTTCCCGGCCGTTGAACTCACCGTGTGGACCGCTTTTTTTGTGTGTGTGTGTTTTTTTATTTCTTTTGTCTCTCTCTCTCTCCTCCCGCTAGGAGAGAGCTTGGTTAGGGTTCAACGCGAGAAAGTGAGAGTATTTTAAACGCAACACGCACGCACGGACGTATTACTACTACGAATAAGAGAGAGATGGAGATATAGAAGGAAAGGTGGGGTTTTTTTTTGTAAGACTGGGTGAGGCAAATTTCGTCACTTGGTGGATGACGATAACGTTGAGTCTTCTACAGTCCAATATTCATAGGAAGAACCTTATCTGACAGCTAGAAAAGCTACTACAGTCCAATGTTCATAGGAAGAACCTTATCTGACAGCTAGAACAGTTACTACAGTCTCAATGTTCATAGGAAGAACCTTATCTGACAGCTAGAACAGTTACTATAGTCCAATGTTCATAGGAAGAACCTTATCTGACAGCTAGAAAATTTACAATTGTTTATTGTTAAATTGGGGGAGTCGTTTTTTTTTCTATTGGTAATAATCTCTCTTTTAAAAGGCCGACTATATTTTAGAATCTATGAATGTAAAACTCATAAAATCGAAAGGAACAGGTGTAGGAGGGTTATATAGAAGAATTTTTTGTTGTTGCCAAAATAGCCAAGGTTAAAAAAACTAACCAACAAATATATTTGATAACTAGTCATAGAAATGAATTAACGTTTTTATTAGTTCAATAATTTCAAAATATAATAATAGTTGATTTAATGAGTGCTGGGTGTATGTGGATTGGGGAGGGGGGGAGAGCAGGTAATTTATATTTTCAATAGAGCGAGTGATTGCTTGTTGTGCTCAATAATCTGTTATCAAGTTAGTGCGGACGTTATCTTTCGACCTCCCCCTCTCCCCTTCTTTTTCGTTCTTTACTGGTAAGAGAGTTCAACGAACGAGGTTGACCTACTTCGGGAGCGAATCAACACATTTGCATGGACTTGTGTCGTAGAGCGTTCGTTACGTTTTTAGGTTGCGGTTTCCCCCCTTCCATCCCCCTCCGACGAGGGGGAATGGAGAGGGGGGGGGAGGAAACCTCAAGGAGTCATCCTATGCACCCCTCGCCGCTTGATACCCGCGCTCGACCTTAATATAGTGGCGGGTCTAAGACCCTCAACGTTTATATCTAGGGTATATAGTGGAGACAATATAACAATCAAAGTTTCATTATTCCATTATAGTGGCGGTTATAAGACCCTCAACGTTTATATCTAGGGTATATAGTGGAGACAATATAACAATCAAGGTTTCCTTATTCCCTTATAGTGGCGGTTATAAGACCCTCAACGTTTATATCTAGGGTATATAGTGGAGACATTATAACAATTAACGTTTCCTTATTCCATTACAGTGGCGGATATAAGACCCTACACATTTCTCTCTTGGGGTATTTAATGGAGATATTATAACAAGTAAGTTTTCTTATTCTACTATAATGGCAGTTCTAAGACTCTCAACCTTTATATCTTGGAATAATAGGAGATATTATAACTATCATAGTTTCCTGCTTCAGTGGCCGAATGGTTTAAGGTGTGACTCTCGTGTTAAGACTGGCCTGCGGATGATGAGATCGACTTTACTAAGAGTGAATTTACTAAATGGTTTCACACTCTCCTACCACGTAAATGCTGGTAAACTACATTTAATATGCTTCTTTCCTTATTCCTACCCCATTAGATTAAATATCACAACAAATGCTTGTAATTTGGAACAGGTTGTAATATGCGTGATAAATAAAAAGTAGACAGTCTATCGTATATCTTGTATTGGAAACTTTTTTTTATGAGGAATATAAATTTTATTTTTTATAATGTTAAAAGTTGCTGATGATATAGATATTAAAAAACAAACAAATGTGGCCAAGCAGGGAGTATTTGGGTCGACGATCCCTTCCTCATAACTCCCACACACGCCACTGACTCACGCAGGTGATAAAATCCCTGGAATTCCTGTCAGAGGGTCAGTCACTGATTCCAGGAAGAATGCGTTGTATGGAAGTTCCAGCGGGTCAATGACACACTATATACCTTCTACCTTCACGTTCGTATCGAAATGTACCTACCTGTACAGTCACTGCCCGTCTACATAGAGGACACATCACGTCTACTATACCTAGGTTTGCCATGTCTAAATTTACTGAACCTAGGACTGCAAGATGTAAAATTCAGTGCAGAAACAGGGTGGCTACAAAATACATTTTACAAAATTTCCAGACTTTTCCAGGTTTTCCCTGTCATCCAAAAATTCCTTGACTTTTCCAGGTTTTCCCTTTCATCCAAAAATTCCCTGACTTTCCCAGGTTTTCCCTGTCATCCAAAAATTCCTTGTCTTTTCCAGGTTTTCCAGGCAACATTTTTTAATTTTCCCTGACTACTTTTTTTTCCCAGTTTTAATGGTGGATGCTGACTTTTGTTTTATTTATTATTGATCACATATTAAAAAAAGTTTGTATCTACTAAACATAAACAGTTTTATAAGTTATTTTAAAAATTAAAATGTTATTTTATTTAGGTATTATTACGCCTTAGACCGTTCAGCCAACGAAGCGGCTATTTTGGAAATTAGATGTGCTTGGGTAGGAAAAAACTACGGTACTAGCAACATCGACGACGTGATATCGGATACGGGTTCAAATCCCCGTTGGGTGTAATGAGGGCGTCTTATTTAAAATCTTTTTAGCTGGTTTTTACATTTTCTCTCTCTCTCTCTCAACGTCCTAAATTTCAACCTTTCACATCGCTAGCACATTGGCGAAATTGGTGTTGGTACTTAATAAACAACAGGGTGACCTGGCGGTCTAAGGGTAAGGTGTCCAGACTTCTCAGCTGGGGGTCCGGGGGTTCAATCCTCGGTCCCGGCACAGATTTATCTGATTACCAAACCCTTCCTTCACCTCTGACAAGACGTGTATTAATCACAACTTGTGAATGTGTGGAATGCCAGGTCGCCACCGTGGTTCGGATCTCACGTTAAACTGTAGGTCCTCCATTTCATCTCACAATCACCCTACCATTACACATTAGCGTAAGTGCGTATAACCCGAACGGGTAGTAAGACACGGTGATAATAATAATAACTAATTAACAACACATGTATCGTTTGATACTTGGCCTAATGGGTGGCATGTAACAGCTATATGTTGCTATATTCAATGGATTGTTTATAACCACACTGTTGGGTGCAGGTCGTTGCCTTACCCCCCCTTCACCCCCCCTTTCTTTATCAACTGCTTTATTTCCTAGTTCGGAATATCAACCTGTGACTGATGGGTTCTTTTTAGGAATGGCGCCGACGTAATCGGTTGCTCTCCCCTTTCCCGCCTAGATGGTTGGTAATAAAGCTTGCAAGGTACCGTTACCTACTTCCAGGTACTCTCTTATCCCCATCCCCCCCTCTCCCAATCTTTCCGACAGTCGCACGGTCTGACGTCACACATACAGAACCTCTACCTACCTCAACAATAGGAGAGACCTGTAACACGGTCCTATGCTTCCTAAAAAAGCGCGATCGTCTCCCAAACTGTGTAAGTGTACTCTCAGTGGAATACATGGATTTTTTTTAGTAGAAAATAAAAAGGGCAGTATTTTTGTAGTTTTTAAAGCAAGACAACAAATATTGCCCCAATAGTTACATAGTGTTAATTTGCTTCACGTGATTATATCAACATTTGTTGATATCTGTCAAGGGTGTCCTGGAATTTAATGACAACTTTTTATCTTTATTTAAAAAGTTTCTCATCTAATACCGCTATGCTCATGATAGACATTCAACAATTGTTGATATCACCACGTGAAGAAAATTAAACTCTTTGTTTCGACTGAGCAATGTATGATTTATTTTTACCAAAAAAGTGTTGATATAAAAACTGCAAAAATATTGTTTTTAGCACGCAATCTCTACCATGCCACCTCAAGAATATACATTTAGAGAACCTAAATTTTTTTGGGAAAAAATCTCTATCGAACGATTCTGAGAGAAATAGTGATTTTTTTTACGCCATTTAATATTTTCATTTTATTTAAGGCTTTTTCTGAACCGAATGATTGTATCAGCACATGACTTACAAACCAACTTAAATCTAGAGCAGACGCTACACCCAGCACACCGACCGTTTATTTCCCTTTTAAAAAGGGGAAACTCATACTTAACCGGAAATTGAGCCCGGGACATTTTATCTCAATAGTAAAAGTTCTGCTATTGTTTTGTCCCCAGATCGGGGTTAAGAAACGCTATCTTGACCCCAAAACGGATTATCTGCATACATAACAAGATGACGTCACCTAGTAATGAAATAAATCCATCAAAACCTTTAATAATACACGAGTTTGTTGTTTACTGTAATGAACACAAAACTATGTTCTATAACCCTATACATCTATATACTTGTAAACATAGTTTAGAAGTTGACATCTCTGAAAAGGCCACATATTTCTGCTAAATGTCCGGGAAACGAAAGGTAACTGTTATAGGAGCGTAGAATGGATCTTTGGGAATAGAATGACGTCATTTAATAAGAGGGGTCACAACACATTGTACTGTCGTTTTTATTTTCCTCTTCCCCTGTTTGTTCTCCTATTGCCAGATAGCTTTAACAATATGACTCACTTATTTATCAAAGTCCAGTGCGCTCCCATTACTACTAAGCGTGATCTCTAGCACTGACAGGTATTCGAACCGAACCAACCGCCCCCCCCCCCCCCCCCCC
>CABFVZ010001816.1:75294-87177 GCA_902151445.1 Timema monikensis | reverse complement strand
ACCTACGTAAAGCCCCCCCCCCCCTTTACCCCTTCTCTTTCTTAAAAAACATCCAAATTGATCATTAATCACTTTTTTTTTCTGTTCTTCCAGCTGTTGTGAAAAGATAACAGTTCAATTTTTCATAACAAGGACCATTTAAAAAAAAAATTAAGCCTGTGTGTAAGCCTTTAGAAATTTCGAATACAAATCCGACTCTTAATATTGGAAGATTCGGATTGGATTCGGAATTTTGAATTTTAAAATTTGGAAGATTCGGGTTCGATTTTATATTTTCGAGTTTTATTATTGGAAGATTCGGGATCGATTCATAATTTTGAACCTTAAAAATTTAAGAAGATTTGGGTTCGATTCGGAATTTTGAATCTTATTATTGGAATATCCGTGTTAGATTCGAGATTGAAAAATATTGATTCACACAGACCTAAGAAAAAAAGACAACACTTTTTTCCTATATATATATAATTTTATAGGTATTGATAATTTCTTTTAAAAATGACAGATGAGTAACTCGAAGTTTTATTTCGTGATAGTAGATCTAGTATTTTTTTATATCTCTCCTATGGTTCTTCCTTTGAGGATCTGATTTCATCTCGATCATAGGACACGGATCGATGGATTGGATCGTAACAGTTCCCACAGACTGGGTGTTTCGTAAGACAGTATCGAAAGTCTTTATTTTTTCTCTCCACTTTATAGTAAAGATTGGGCGAAGGCGAGAAAAATTGTATTTAAAGTGCAAAAAACTATATATTTTTTTCAATCATGAAAGGTTAATGATCTGTGTAAGAGATAACAATCTTATTTTTTATCTCGACAAATGTTTTTAATCTCTCATAAAAGTGATAAACTGAATCAAAGGAAGAGCGAACTAAGGCGTGTATTTTTATAACACCGAAAAAAAGTGTTTTTGATACGAATTTAAAAAAAATTCTTCAGTAGATACATTTATTTAAATTTTTCACATAATGTAACATCAACAGTTGTTGAATATCTGTTATGAACAAAGCTTAATTTTCACAATGACTTTTTCAACAAGACGTCTTACTACCCGTCCGGGCTATACACGCATCCATACTAATCACGATAATGCGTTAGGTTGGAGTATGGTTGAATTTAGGGAAATTGTATCCGCATTTGTGTGGAGAGTGTGAAAAAAAACATTTCAAGAAAAACTACATTCGGTATACTCGACTGGGAATTCGAACCCCGATTTCCCTGTAATCGGCAGTCACTTTTTCTCTTCGTTTAAAAGGTTTTTCGTAAAATTATTTTATGCCCAATAACATATATTCAAGAAATGTTGAGATCTCTTCTTACTCTTTCTGTTGATAATCGAACTTAACTTGTCTACTGAAGTTAAAATTTTTATTTATTTTAGCCAAATATTCTTATGTATAAAATAACCAAGCTGAGAGCTATCACCTGAACACAAGAATCAAACCTGGGAGACCGGGATCTTTACCTTAGTACACCAATTTCCTAAACCACTAAGCTATCGAGGAATCCCTCCCGTGTCCAGAGACATTCTTCAACTCATATGAGGTCCCGTGTTCGATTCCCGAGTCCAGGTATAATTTTTTGTTTTTCAATTTAAAGAACACACATATTCTGAGCCTAATTAATGTAACCAATACATCCCGCCTTAGACCGCGTGTCCACAGATGTGGTCAAGGGGGGGGGGGGGGGGGGGGGGAAGTGCNNGGGGATTGCCCCATCGACCTGTGGAAAAATTTGGTCAGTCGGTAAAAGCTGTTGATAAGTTAAAAAAAGATCTCCACACGAATGGATTGACAAACTTTTTTTCCCCTACGATCTAAACAAACAAGACTTGTATTAGTGTGTCATGGTATCGTGTATCATCACCAAAACATGGAGGAAAAAGAGGATGTGAAGGTTGGGTTCGGGTGGGTTTGTGTGTGTGTGTGTGTGTGTGACGCTCTAGTTTCGCTTTTGTTTTCCACGCAAGCTCTCGCTGAACGAACCTCTCTGTACATGAGGCCAATGACCGGGGCTCCCCCCCGCGGCGGAACTGGGTCAGCGCCACTATCCGTTCTACGAGAACACATACACACACACACACAGCAGCTAGAACTAGATAGATATATTTATACATGATAACGGTGACGTAAAAAAAAATGGCGCATGCGCTTACCCGAGGGCATTCACACCGCGCATACACTGTCTCTCTCTCTCTAAACTCGATACCAACCTTTGAATAAACACACCAAACAAGGATTTGACTAGACTACCCTTACAGGTTGATATAGTCCAATTTTTAAAGTAAGGACTTTTTTTTTATAAAATACAAATAAATTGTTTTTTGGTTAACATTGATCACATTTTATTATATAATATTGCTATTTTATAAAATATTGTTTTGTGGTCAACAATGATTTTCCTATATTAATATTGCTATTTTATAGGTATTGATTAGACAAAGTGACATGACTTGACGTATGAATACAAGAAATTAAATATTTTAAATTTTTAGCCGTCAAATAAGGTTCTTCCTATGAACATTGGACTGTAGTAACATTTAATATGTAGAGCATAAACTTGGACTCTCGGGAAAATGGAGAGTAAATACTTGGAGAGTTTTGAAATGTGATGCTGGAGAAGACTTGAGAAGATCAGGTGGGCAGACAGGGTGACAAATAAAGAATGGGTGAGAAGAGAAACATTTTGGATGTGATTCTTCGGTACAAATCAGACAGGATACATCCTTAGGAGGAACTATCTTCTGCATGACGTCATAGAAGGAAAGGTTGAGGGAAAGAGGAGCTAAGGAAGGAGGAGGATTCAAATATTGGATGACTTGGAGGAAAGAAGAAAATTCTGGGAGCTGAAGGAGGAGGCAGAGGACAGGGGGAATTGGCAGTCTAAGTTCACCGACAAAAGAAATGGATCTTTGTAAGATAAAACACCTAATATTAATTTCTCTGTTACTTTCATTTAGAAAAGAGGATTTGGAGGTGTGCATATTTAATATTGCCAATTGAGACCTAGTGAGTCTTTACGAGAAACCATTGCGCCGCCACCATACGTGAAGGAGAGAATTGAGAAATGGAACGCGCCCGGAGATAGAAACCCGAGCAAACTATCCGACACCACTGTGTGGCGGGATAGCCTACGTTTCCGGGCGTTCCCACAAGTGAGATATAGGACGACAGCTAAAGCGCGCTCAGAAGATTATCTGTCATGAACATAGCGCGATATTTACCGCAAGTAAAGGTTTGAGATTTAAAAAAAAATGTATATCCCCTGTGCACAACGTGTACATCTTAAGGAAGGAATTTTAAAATGTTGATTATATATTTTAAAATTAATTAAGAAAACTGGGTCGTGCCCTGGGTAAATCATCGCTTAAAGGCGCAGACTTTAAAGTTACTTTCCACGTATACAATCATTTAATTAAAAACATTATCCCGGGTAAAGCTGGATACGTACAATAGTCCTAGATAATATATTATTCTAATTATGCAAATTAGTTACAAAATATTTCATCCATTCAATTTAAATAGAGTTCAAGGTGAGGATGTATGGGACCCAAGAAAAGGCCAGTATTTTTGCAGATTTTATATTAAAAACATTTTTCTGGCTAAAATTAATAAAATATTGCTCCAGTAGAAATATAGAGTTTAATTTTTTTCACTCGGTGATATCAACAGTTGGTGAATATCTATCATGATCATAGAGTCATTTAATTAGATGACAAACTTTTTAAACGAAGAAAAATGTTTCTCATTAAATTCCACATGACACCCTCAACAAATATTAAACAACTGTTGATATCACCACACGAAGAAAATTAAACTCTTTATTTGTACTGGAGACTTATTTTATTTATTTTCTAACCAATATATTCCGACCAGTGAAGTAAAAGACTATCAGAGATTGACTACCTGTGAACACGGAAACACATATTGTAATCCTTTGTTTCAACAGTTGAATTGATTAACCTAATTAAAAGTTGTGCTTACAATGCGAAGTTGCTTAACCACTGCGCAAACAACTGTATCAATGAAGTAACCATCACAAGTTTTCTTTGTCAACGCGTCCTAATACTCCGTTCGAGCCGTACGCATACTTACATTATTAACGTATGGAGAAGGAAGGTATAATTTAAAGAAAATGTAGCCAAATTTGCGTGGAGATAGAGTGGTGAAACTCATAAATGAAAAACTAATTAGTACAACCAGCTTGGTTTCAAAACCACGAACCTTCTTCTTAACTGATAAACAATATTAGACGAACCCAGGCCACGTGGTCTAAGGGCATCATTTTGTCAATAGACTAGACTGCCGATGATAGAGAGATAAGGGTTCGAATCCCGATAGGACTTATTGGAGTTTTTTTATCATAAATATTTATTATTATTTTTTATTATTTAGCACCGCGTCTTACTACCCGTTCGGGTTATACGCTTAAGTACTAATTACACTAATGGATTAGGAATCAGGAAGGTTGAATTAAAGGAAGTGAACCCGCATTAGCGTGGAGGGAGAGTGGAAAACCAATTAGGAAAAAAAAAAAAAAGTTCACCCGACCGAGATTCGAACCTCGATCTCCCCGTCCTCAGCAGTCGGGCTCAACACGACTAGCGCGTTTAGCCAACTTCGTCACCAAGGCGGGTTTATCCTAAATAGTTTTCCACGCAAATGTGAGTACATTTCTCTTAATCATTAGCGTAATTATTTCATAAGCATATAATCTGAACGGGTAGTAAGACGTGGTGCCCCCCCAAAAAACCAGACGAGACTGACGCCTGTTTCAGCGTGTTCACTCGGTTCGAAAGAGTGGGAGGGAGGGGATAATTATAGAATTGGTAATTTCACACCAAAAAAGAAACGCGCTCGGAAATGATGCGACGGGTGTGACGTTATTTACACGCGATTATCAGAGGAAAATGTATGGTGGAGGGTAAGGTATGGTGGAGGGAAGAAGGTATTTCGCGTTACGAGAAAAAACTCCTTCTGACGGCACTAACTAAACTATACGACCGTCTGTTTACGCTCTGGATGGGTTGTAGAAGAGGAAAGGTATCAGACCACTGACATGCGCACATCAACATATCACCGCGCATGCGCGTACGGTGCGTTGGACTGGTCCAACCCAACGCGTGTTGTCTTATACTATACCAAAGAACGACACAACTCCGAGCATACGCGCGAATATTTAAACATGGAACAAAAATTAAAAAAAAAAAATGAAAGTGGTTGTTTTATTGTCCACGTGCACACAACTTGTGAATGTGTGGAATGTCAGGCCTCCACCGTGGTTCGGATTCCACGTTAAACTGTAGGTTTTCCATTTCATCTCACAATCACCCTACCATTACACATTAGCGTAAGTGCGTATAACCCGAACGGGTAGTAAGACACGGTGATAATAATAATAATAATAATAATAATAATAATAATATTTTACACGGATGATTGTCTGAAATCAGAGACCACTAGACCAAAGAGACTGTCATGTTTTAATATATGAACAGTGATAAAAAAAATCTCAGGAGGATTGAGAGAGAGAGAGAGAGAAAAAAGGAAAGAGAGTGATTTTTACGTTTCAAGTTTCGATTAAATAAAAAAACTGTGCGCTGATCACAAGATAATTTCAACTTGCGCGCGACTAGCTTGAGGCTTGCTTGATCTGCCCCTCCCCCCTCTCCTACCCATCCTGTTGAGAGAGTGACCCTGTTCATCTCTCCGTCGTGCGGCCGAGTAACCAGGAGAGAGAGAGAGGCACACAGAATATCAACAAGAAGAAGGAGCAAGGAATGAACTAACAATATGAGCCATCAAAAAAAGGGGGTATACAATCAACTTTCTTCGCCAGAATCATTTCCGGGTCTGTTGGGATGGCTCACGTCTGGAGGGTTGGGAGGGGCGAGGGGAGGGGAGAGGAACACCTTTCGGTTTCGACCGTGGTCTTGTGTTGGATGAACGGTCAGCACGACTGAGAAGAGGATTTAATAATCTGACGCATTACGGGTGAACCATTTCAGGGTGGCTACAAAACATATTTTCCATTTTCACTGACTACTTTTTCCCAGTTTTAATGGTGCATGATGACTTTTGTTTTATTTATTATTAATCACATATTAAAAAAGGATTGTATCTACTAAACATAAACAGTTTTATCAGTTATTTAAAATATTAAAATGTTATTTTATTTAGGTATTATATCTTGTTTTGGTGTTTAGTTGTGAAATTAATGGAATATTTTAGACATATTTTTTTAATTCCCTGACTTTACCTTATTTTTAGTTAAATTCCCTGACATCCAAAAATTCCCTGACTTTTCCAGGTTTTCCGACAGCTATAAAAGTTACTAGATCTAAATTTCACGTATTCATACGTCAAGTCATGTGATCTACAGATGTCAATTTTGATATTATTACCAATACCTATGAAATAAAAAAAAAAGTAAAATGTTATCAATGTTGACAGATTTTTTTAAAGCCCTGAAATAAAAAAAAAGGATTTCCTATGAAAATTGAAATTTAGCGGCAGAAGTGCTAACCTATCTCTACTCTAAGCTCTCAACAAATTTCCCCCCGTAGTGGCGGCTGAGTGGCTAGAGGTATTACACTAACATTTTAATTGCTATAAGGGGAGATATTATTTCTGATCTGGTTTCTCCCTCTCCTCCAGTGAAAATGCTGGTGCATTCGTTTTAAAATTATACCTTTATCATCCCTACCCGCCTTTGGAGTCTAAACACACGGATAACCCGGATGTGTAATAAAAGGCGGCAACCAAAAACCACAACTAATTAATTTTTTTTAAAAACCTATTTGTTTTGCTTATTTAGGGTCCCGTCTGAACCTTCTGAAAAATGAACTCCCGAACCTTTTAGGACATTAAACCCCAATCGCTTAGAGCACTAGAGTGTTTTCCAAATTCTTTATTTCCACTTTCTCGCGTTTGAAAGACTGCTAAATACGGTTTTAACTTCCATTCCACAACGATTACGTTATCTTAATGATATACAATCCCACTTAAACAACGTATAAACTATGTTTAACTTTCATATTTTCGACATTATTAGAACACACACACACGGGTCTAATCAGAAAACTCGTATTGTGGTAATTGCCGGCTAACGGACGGTGGATAGGTTTTTTTTTTGACACAATAATAAGATACATTTTGTAATTATTTATGTATGATTTGAATTTGTGGTTGGTTCGGTTCGCACACACTTTCTAAACACAGGTTGAAATCGGCACAAGACTTAGTTAATAGTGTGATACAATTAAGGGGAGGAGGGGTTCTCAAATATCAAACTATGACTGTATTTGTTAGAGGAAACTTCTTATCTCAAGGTAAAGAGGAAAGCTCGCTGCTAGTTCTCAAATATCAAACAATGACTGTATTTGTTAGAGGAAACTTCTTATCTCAAGGTAAAGAGGAAAGCTCGCTGCTAGTTCTCAAATATCAAACAATGACTGTATTTGTTAGAGGAAACTTCTTATCTCAAGGTAAAGAGGAAAGCTCGCTGCTAGTTCTCAAATATCAAACAATGAGTGTATTTGTTAGAGGAAACTTCTTATCTCAAGGTAAAGAGGAAAGCTCGCTGCTAGTTCTCAAATATCAAACAATGACTGTATTTGTTAGAGGAAAGCTAAATCTAGAGCCCTTTTTTCATCAATACTAGTCTCATAGCACCTTTAATATGATTAAAAAGTCGTTTAAAATGAGCAAATGTCATATTTCCACATATTTGTTTCTATTAATAAAACTCAATCTATAGGAATGTTAAGGAAAAAGAGCCCTGTTGGAATATTTCCCATTTACTTTGGCGTGAACCATATTTTGAAAAACGGCATCGTAGAAGCAAACATTGCGTGGCAGTTTATTAGCTAACCAAGGCGGCTCCCTTAGAACGCGATATATAGATCTAAGAATTTGATATCAGTAAGCAATATAATAGGGCATCGAGACCCATATACAAACACTAAATTATTTATAGCCGTCGGCCAGAATTGAACTTGGAAAGCACCGTTTATAGCTCAGTTGAATTGTTGATATTGCACGAACATAAAACTTGGAAGAAACGAGGAAGTGTTAACTTGAAAGGTCAATCCACCGACCCTCGGTTAGTATATTTTTAGAAGCTCCGAGTAATTGACCAAAGTATTTAGTTTTAACGACTTCCTGTATTCGCGTGAAGTCTAACGGCAGTCGTTGTAACCGTACATTCAAGAAGTTATATTTATCCGTTTATTGAGTAAATTAGTCAGCCAGTTCAAAGTATAATTTACAAGTTATTAACCTCGTCAAAGCCCCCAGTCGAAAACATTTTCAAAGTGGTCCAGAAAATTCTATATAAAAATTAATGTCAATGAATTTTTCAAGCTTTTCCGAAAACTTTTTTTTTTAATGTTTTCCTAAATAATTTTTAGCATCGCATCTTACTACCCATTCGGGGTTTCGCTTATGTACTAATTAAGCTAAAGGGTTCAAAGATAGCTTTTTTTTTATCATTTTAAAAAGATTTCAACCCAAGCAAAAGTAATTTTTATTATAGTAGTATTATTATTATAACTATCACAAAGTCTTACTACCCGTTAGAGTTATACGCACTTACGCTAATGTGTAATGGTAGGGTGATTGTGAGATGAAATGGAGGACCTACAGTTTAACGTGGGATCCGAACCACGGTGGAGGCCCTGGCATTCCCCACATTCACAAGATGTCTTGTCAGAGGTGAAGGAAGGGTTTGGTGATCAGATAAATCTGTGCCGGGACCGAGGATTGAACCCTAGACCCCCAGCACAGAAGTATGACACCTTACCTCTAGACCACCAGGTCACCTTGTTATAGTATTCAACGCATGCTTTACTAAACACACAATGAGTATCAGCACAAGACTTACAAACTGACGTAACTAAAAACAGCACATATAAAGAAATACAGGGTGGTTCACTCCGTAATCCACATTTATTATTTGGAATATTAGAGGAGCGTGGGTGGTGGAACCTTCCAGAATCTTCAATGAGACATTCCAACGCGTCATGGTCCAAGATATGTTTTACATTAATAAAATGTTACTTTTCAATTATGAATTAATTAATAAAAAATACCTATTCAGTTGCGAGTGAATCACTTTGTAATTGATACAGAGCTGGATTACGGAGAATGTAAACGTGGCTTTGAGTCTTTGAGGTAAGGATGAGTAGGGTGTCTTGTGGGAAATGCACTAGTACTGAAATGGATTAAAACCATTATATCTATGTGTGCATATGAGACCAGGGGTTATCGGCTAGACATCGTGTTAGCGTGATTACTTAACCCAGCTGATATGGTGTAGTGATGATTATGATTATAATTACTTAGTGTCTGTAGAAGTCTTTAACCTAACTTGAACCAAACGATGGTAATTAAAAGAACAATTCCCATTCGAGAAAAAAACATACCTATCGAACCCGGGGCTTCTAGACCAATTCTGACCAATAGAACAAGTGGCTTGCGTTAACCGTGACGAGGGTAACAAAGATTTCAATGTGCCCAACGTCTTAGACTGCTCAGCCCCCCATATCCGGGTGTGAATCTAGCCACTAAGGAATGGATGAGTACTTTGTTATCTATATAAAGCTATTAACCGATAAATAAAAGAGGTAGACATGGAAACAAACACAGAGCAAACAAAATACTTCTAGAGGGCACTAACCTTTCATACGGGTACAGTCGGTGACTCATACAATATAGAGCATATACTTACTTTTAAAGGCGTCATTCTCACAAAAAGACCTTACAAGGTTTCTAACCCCGGTCGAATGTACCGAAAGTAGTATTTTCCCCTAAATGGTTTTACCACACTCCCTCAAAGAAAATGCGGATACACTTCCTCTAAATTCAAGCTTATTCATCCCTGAGACATTAACGTAATTAGTACATAAGTGTATAACCTTAAATGGTTGTGAGACGCTATGAAAAAAAAAAACAGTATTTGGTTTATGTGGAAAGAGCCAGTGTAATATATGATTTTGAACTGTGACTCTTGATATATAACAGGTGACCTGGCGGCCGGGGTACAATCCTCGGTCCCGGCACAGATTTATCTGATTACCAAACCCTTCCTTCACCTCTGACAAGAAATCTTGTGAATGTGTGGAATGCCAGTAATTGTGCCTATTCACTTAAATAAACTGTCGTGGTTCGATTCATGCAAACTTACGACGCAGGATTAGAATATTCCTTGTAAGGAAGGTCGATTTGAGATGTCCTTGGAACATTCTGGGTGACGCCACGAGTTCAATTACCTCGCGTCGAGTACTTGGGAAGTAGGACCAGTCCAATGTTCATAGGAAGAACCTTATCTGACAGCTAGAAAGGTTACTACAGTCCAATGTTCGTAGGAAGAACCTTATCTGACAGCTAGGAAAGTTACTACAGTCCAATTTTCATAGGAAGAACCTTATCTGACAGCTAGAAAAGTTACTACAGTCCAATGTTCATAGGAAGAACCTTATCTGACAGCTAGAAAAGTTACTATAGTCCAATGTTCATAGGAAGAACCTTATCTGACAGCTAGAAAAGTTACTACAGTCCAATCTTTATAGGAAGAATACTTACTAGTCTACTTTCTCGAGTTTTAGCACCATGTCTTACTACGAGTCGAGGCTATACACACATGTACTAATTACGTTAGTCTGTTAAAGATGTGGAAGTTTGAAATAACACTTGAGTGTAACCGCATTTGCGTAGAGGGTGAGTGGGATAAAAATGTGTGCCTTTTGTTATCAAAATGGTAAAACGTTTTTAATGGTGACAGCAAAATAATGTTTGTATTTTCTATAAATGTCTTGCTATGAAAATTGGATTGTAGTTAAGATTTTTATTTTATTGTTAGAATGAGTTTAATGTCTTATAACTCTTTCTCTATCAACTTGGTTTATCCTGATATTTAATTGTAACTAAAACAAATAACATGCTGGCTTGCAAACTGTTCTAACAATAAAGTTTATAAAGACGACACCTTACCTTCGTTTCAAGGTCACTTCAGATACTTTTTTTTTTAATATATAAAACTCATCCTTTGCTCTAGGTCTAAAAGGTAAAAGGAAAACGATAAGAGAGAAAGAAAGATCATAATAATAAAAAAAATACACCGCCATCTCTTGGAAAACCTTGATAGGTTATTCGCCCTTTCCAGCAGTCCTGAGCATTCGATATTCGCGTCAAGGTCACTCAACTCAGCGCGGTATTTGGTCTCTCTGTCTAACCCCTCCCCTCTCTCTCCTTCCCCCTCTTCCGGCGGACATTGACACCGACGTAACCGACCTTCAACTCTATGGAACATGACCGAATAGCCCGCGCGCCCTCTTTCGATCCCTTTTACAAAAGGATGAGGTAAGAAATTATTACAGCCCACATACTTGATCAACGTCATACAGTCCGATTTTTATAACAAAAGATTATTTTTTTTTAGAAAATACGAATCTTATTTTGTTTGTATTCTCTAAGAATATAGAAAATGCATAAGAGACTTATTATCATAAATGAACACAGAAAAAACAGTTGCATCAAACCCGGCTTCAATTACCCCTTTCTCTCTAACCAAATGCGGGGTACATTTCATATAAATAACACCTTCCTAATCCCCTAAAACCATGAGCGTATTTAGTATATTATAAACTAGATAGCTGTTGCCCGCGGCTTTGCTCGCGTGGAAGTTGATTATATACAAATACGAAAATATACATATGTATTTACAGATTAATTTAAAATATTACGTTACGTTGATGACCATAACTTGACCTCAGATCAAAAATAATGCAAGTCCGATACAAACTTTCACCCCCTTTTTCATCCCTTATTAAATAAAATTTCCAAAATTCCTGAAACACGTATTTATTTGTTTTACGTCAATAAC
>CABFVZ010001816.1:24984-39282 GCA_902151445.1 Timema monikensis | reverse complement strand
TATTATTATTATTAGCACCGCGTCTTACTACCCGTTAGGGTTATACGCACTTACGCTAATGTGTAATGGTAGGGTGATTGTGAGATGAAATGGAGGACCTACAGTTTAACGTGGGATCCGAACCACGGTGGAGGCCTGGCATTCCACATATTCACAAGATATCTTGTCAGAGGTGAAGGAAGGGTTTGGTAATCAGATAAATCTGTGCCGGGACCGAGGATTGAACCCCGGCCGCCAGCACAGAAGTCTGACACCTCAACCCTGGAACGCCAGGTCACCACACAATGGTTATTGAAGGCTGGGGATCGGAAGGGTGGCTTGGAAGCTAATGAGTACGTTTTATAAGGGGTCAATCCATAAGGAGCTGGCATTAAATTATGCGCAAGGGTTTTGGAAGGGGAGGGGATTTAATATTTTCTTACCAAGTGAGGGATGAGTTGGGGAGGCTATAATCCATCTTAAATAAGGATTTTTTTTTATTAAAGTATATGGTGAGACAAAATCTAAAATGTTCCATTTTTATTCCTTTAATTTGGATCCATTTTAATAGTTAATTTTCACTGTTTTATAGAAATAGAACTAAATATCGCCCCCTTTATTACCAAGCCTGAAAATCTAAGAAATAACTAAACGATTAAAATAATATAATGTATAAAATCGTAAAAAAAATAATGTGAGGGAGAGGCTCGAAGGTCATTTTTAAAAAAACGCCTCAAGTAATTTAAGGATGGCCCTTTTAAACCACATACAGTAGCCCCGTGGCTTCTTTAGTGCTGACTGACAGCTCACAGATGACTTCTGACAGTCAACATTTAGGTATATACCTAAATTTTGATTGTCAGAAGTGACAGCTGCTAAACACATGTGTTTGCAGATAATATGGTTCGGCGTAGGGATATATAATTTGGTCTGGTAACTTTTCAAAGCCATCAGTCAGCACCAAAGAAGCCATGGGGCTACTGTAGCTAACGCTATTCATCCCTTACACACTAGCTCATAACCATACTCGGCTGAAGGGATGTAAAGTGAGGACCAGATCTACCCTTAGGGGTGTGCAAATGATGCACTCAAACAGGGCCCTGTGATTTGAGGGGCCCCGCGCTTGACTAGGCGACGGAGGGAAAAATAAGTTGGGGAAGGAAATTTTTGACTACACGCTCGTTTAATGGCTGATCCAGAGAGTATTGTCAGAGTATAAAAAAAACTTATAAAAACACAATCATGTGGTTTGATTTATTGAACGAGTGGTTCGAGTTCCGTTTTAACTCCACCGATTTTCCTCCATCTGTGTTGGAAATGTCTCGCGATAACTTTTGAACTTATCAACCGATTTCATTCAAACTTGGCACAGTTTGTTCTTTACACGGGCAGTGGGTTTTAAAAACCCGGCTTGGGTCAACGGATATTTCTTGTGCGATAAAAATCAGTAGCACAACTTCCTTCGGATGGGGGAAGTAAAACCGGCTGGTCCTATGTGTCGATTGTGGCGTGTAAAATAAACCTTGGAAGGTATGTGAAAATACCTTTCCCGGGAAAATTGTTAGGACCTTTCACTCTCGCTCAAATAAATTCTCGTGTTCTGATATAATCAGTCGGTTCAGAAAGTTTACGTTAAATATATCAAATAAATAAAAAATATTCGGCTGAAAATTGGTAACTTAGATAGGTGAGACCAACTGTAATAACATACAATAAAAATTAAGTTTTTTTAATTTTCATATTTTAGGAGGTTAGGTGGGGGGAGGGGGGTTGAGACATATAACCGAGGTCTGTCGTCTCACTACAAGGTGGTATGGTTTGAAGTGAGACTACCATTAACATGGGGCACGCGTACCAAGGCGGGCCAATGACCCCGAACAGAAGAGAGCAGGTCTAACATTAACCTTTTATCACCCCAATTCTCTCCCGGGACACGTTCAATCAATCAGTCCACCCCCCCCCCTCTCCTCTTTCCAACAATATAATAAATCTTTCTTTTTTTTTTTTAATATATTTGTGGGAGTCAATAAGAGCCACGTGTTTTTTTTTTAAATTTATACTCGCATATTGTCAGAACAATGCCATGGTGCAGGTTAAAAGAGTTAATATTTTATTGTTCATTTTTTTTAAACACCGTTTCTTACTAACCGTTTAGGCTAATTACGTTGGGTGACTTGGTGGTCTAGGGGTAAGGTGTTGGACTTCTGTGTTGGGGGTCCGGGGTTCAATCCTCGGTCCCGGCACAGATTTATCTGATTACCAAACCCTTCCTTCACCTCTGACAAGACATGTATTAATCACAACTTGTGAATGTGGGGAATGCCTGGCCTCCGCCGTGGTTCGGATTCCACGTTAAACTGTAGGTCCTTCATTTCATCTCACAATCACCCTACCATTACACATTAGCGTAAGTGCGTATAACCCGAACGGGTAGTAAGACGCGGTGCTAATAATAATAATAATACACCTGACCGGGATTCGAACCCCAATCTCCTGGTCATCGGCAGTCTAGTCCATCACGAGAGTAGCACGTTAGACCGTGCGGCCACAGAAGCAGGTTTATGTTATACAGGGTGTTCGTAAACTCATGGCCCAAACTGAACACATAGTCTTTGTTTAACCAAAAATAATCCAAAATTCCTGTACACTTTCATCCGATAAACTATGCTAATACCATTAAATTGTGTTCAAAGTTTCGGCGTACAGCACCGGTAGAGCAAAGCTGTTCAAACATGCGTGTACAACAGGTTGCATAGGAGCTAGGCGCACGGTACTACACACCTTGACATCTTGTAGCAGAACATACCACATTTAATAGTAAACAACACACCAGTCCATCTAGAAATGTAAATACGTTCTGAGAGTCATCATTAACGGTCCTACATCACAGAGTGCTTGCCATTATTACATGTGTAGTGGTGCCTGCCTAACTCCTATGCAACCTGTTGTACACGCATGTTTGAACAGCTTTGCTCTCGCGGCGCAGTACGCCGAAACTTTGAACACAATTTAATGGTGTTAGCATAGTTTTCCGAATATGTGTAGGGATTTGTAATCACAGTGGCTTCTTTGGTGCTGACTGACAGCTGACGGCTTTGAAAAGTTACCAGACCAAATTATGTATCCCTACGCTGAACCATATCATATGCAAAAACACGTGTTTAGCAGCTGTCACTTCTGAAAGTCAAAATTTAGGTATATACCTAGATGTTGACTGTCAGAAGTCAGCTGTGAGCTGTCAGTCAGCACCAAAGTAGCCATGGGGACACTGTATTTTGGTTAAAGTACAGTTTGGGCCATGAGTTTCCAAACACTCTGTATATTCCTTTTATTAAAGATCATATAAAGAGCATTAGTTGAGAAGCAAATCATGTGTACTGTATTGATAAAGAGGAATGACACCGTTTAACCAAAGTATATGGATAAATAAATATTCATAGATTGTAAATGAGGAAGTTTACCGAACTCTGTGTAAGTGCCGGTGACCGATATTTTCTTATTGACATACACACACACACACTCATGCTCACATACTCCTGTATGACGCACGAGGAGCATACGAGTTGAGTGAACTCCACACAGCCCAGTCGGCCAGACTTGGGATTATCAAAATTAATCTATCGAGACGAAACAACATGTAAGGAAAGTTTGACAAGCAAACTTAGACAACAAGGGTTTTTTATCTCGGGGAAATAATTTGCCCTTCAAGGACTAAGCTCTCGTTAAATCGTTATTGGATTATTTATTTTTTATCTTTGATCACGTCTTAGTATATCATATCTTCAGTAGAACCAGTGACAGATACCATCCTTAGCGAGCACTGTAGCAGTCTGTAGCATTTGATGTATATCCGACAGTCAGCTATCATCCTTAGCGAGCACTGTAGCAGTCTGTAGCATTTGATGTATATCCGACAGTCAGCTATCATCCTTATCAAGCACTGTAGCAGTCTATAGTATTTGATGTATATCCGACAGTCAGCCATCATCCTTGGTGAGCACTGTAGCAGTCTGTAGTATTTAATGTCGACAGGTGGGTCGTCGAACTATGTGTCAACAACTTTGAGACAGGTGGACGTGTGTGTGTGTGTCTTATGACTCGTGAGAGTTGCGGTAGGCTGTTGGTAGACTGCTGATATAACAAGTGATCAACCTCCCCCCCCCNCCCCCCCCCCCAACCACCCTCTACAATGATTGGTGTTACAATCTTCTCCGCAAACCTCTTTAGCCAAACTTTGACTCATCAGACAGATCTTTAGCGTAAACTTGCCAAGAAGTTTTGTAACAATTAGGGCCCGGACTTTGATCTAAAAATGATCAAAAAATTACGTTTAAAAATTATTAACGATCATTAAAAAAAGACTTCAAATTTAAAAAGAATTACCTAAAACTATTAATAATGATTCGTAATAAATGCACACGAATAAATAGAACCCGCACTTGGGGTGATGTAAAATGCAACTAAAAACCTTGATAACTAGAACTCTTGAATTCTGCTGAATATGATATTTATTTACAAATATATGCTTCAGAGGTAATTAGCTACCCCCTCCCAACGCAACCCTCTCCAGTCTAGTTGCAGTCTCACCAGGAATGTGTATTTTACAACTAAACTCTTGTATTCTGCGGAATATAATATTGATTTACAAATATCTGCTTCAGAAGTAATAGCTACCCCCTCCCAACACAACCCTCTCCAGTCTAGTTGCAGTCTCACCAGGAATGTGTATTTTACAAACAAGCAAAGAGGATACAAAGTTCATGGCTTGCAATATATTCTCATTCTGTCAACGGTGGGTTGAAACAAATGTATATTTGAGTATTTAAAAAAAACCTTTCATATCGTCAACATGCAATAGAGCCATGACGACCGAGCGGCCTCCGTCTGTTGGTGAAGATAGTACCAACCTCTGCCGATATATGTGGTCATGTGCTCATCACTACAAACCCTTTGGCCTTGAATCTCAGTTTTCTAGAACCGGAGCCGCTACTTGTTGATTCAAGTAGCTCTTAATGGTCCTAACGAGGCTGAGTTGACACCTAAAAAAATAAATATCCGAAAGGCTGTTTTCATAAGTTCGTGTTACAGTAATGTAAAAACGGTTAAAAGAAAAAAACACTATTTTCAACTATGACAGTTCTAACTGACAAAAGTGATAGCAAATCAACAAATGGTTTTGCAGATTATATGGCTTGGCGGATGAATACATGAAAGTAGATCAACTATTTCGGTCAGTTACCACCATTTCCTATGCTGGCTGGACTCTTACCTGGAGAGGGAATCACTCCCCTAAAAAGGGTCAATGCCCGCATTAATAAGCTACTCTAAAGACAGAACCATAGAACGGACTATTATATAATCGGGTACATGATGATAAATAATTCAGCGATGCAACTTCACATCTCCCTTGAGTCAACAACCCCGGCGGGGATATACAAGTGGTGTGGGGAATTCTTAATTTCACAATGACGCAAAACGTTGGGATTGACTGTGGCATAATCCATTGTGACGGCCGATAGTAGTGTCACATAGCCTCTGAGAATACATCACTAAATAGCATATGAAAGGTACAAGTGAAATAGGAGTAATGTCCGATTTTAACTTTAATTGAGCTAGTGCTGCTATCTGTTAGACAATCATTAGACCTTTCTAGTATACTTTAGATTTTGGTTAAAAGAGGTCTCTTGTCATATTTAAATTGAGTTAGTGCTGCCTGCTGTTAGACAATCACGAAACCTTTCTAGTACACTTTATATTATAGTTAAAAATTGTCTTTTGTCATATTTAAATTAATTAAAAACGTATTTCCTGGGGTCCTTGAGGGATTAGTGATATAAAAGTGGTCCACATGCGAGAATGCGTTTAATGTAATATGTTTCTTTTGCTAAGGGGCTAAAAAGGGTTAACCACAAGTTTAAAAAGACCTAGGTTCGATTCTGGCTGGTCCTGATATTTACTATTTGTATAATAGTTTATCCTGCTATACAATTAGTAAATATTTAGGAACTATTAATTGACAGTCACCCATTAATAGGAAAAACCTTATTCGACATCTGGAAAAGTCTTCTTATCTGGTTTGAATTTTATTGGGAGGTTAGGGTTTGGGTACCCACTTGGGTGTAACTAAATGTTTTTACCCTCCTTGCCCCCCTTCTACCCCCACCCCATCGTATAGCTTTAAAAATAGCTATAACAGGTATTAAGATGAGGGGAACACAAAATTAGTCATGTTCAGATATAGAATCTATATATTTAGAAATTTAACGCTAAAGACAAAAATAAAAAACAAAACAGCTGAGTAATTTATCCAATGTCAGAAACTGGGAGTGCATTTGTGATGGCTCCCTTTTGATAGTGCTCGTTATCTGAGGCGAAAGGAATATTTCTCTCGTGCGACGGTAGCGAGGTGATTGAACTGTAAAGAGGTCACATACAACCACAAAGCACGGTGGCGCGCCTGGCGGGAAATACCGCCCCCTCTCCCCGACTACACCAGCTCAATGGTCGCTTAAATTCACCTCCGATATTGCGGTCCAATTTTGATAGGAAGAACCTTATCTGACAGATAGAAATGTTACTACAGTCCAATGTTCATAGGAAGAACCTTATCTACAGCTGTCACGTTTGATGAATATTATGTCCAAACACTATAAAAACCCTGTTGAAACACAGTTTTAGAAATGTATGTATTCATACGTCAAACCATGTGTTTGGTGGTGGACTTGGCAGATGATATAAATGTTGACAGATGCACGATAGATAATATAGTAATAAGCAAACTTTAAATGGGTTGCCTAAGTAGACGGTAGAGTATGAGGCAACGCCAATCAGATGTTGCCAAATGTTAAGTATTGACAAAGCAACAAAAGTCCATGAGTTTGTTTACTGGAATGAACATTCAACTATTTTCTATGATCCTATACATCTATAGACTTGTAAACATAGTTTAAAAGTTGACATCTCTGAAAAGACCACATTATTCTGTTGATCATTAAGAGCTAAATGTCCGGGAAACGAAAGGTAACTGTTATAGGAGCGTAGAAAGGATCTTTGTGAATAAAATTATGTCATTTAATAGGGGGAGTCAAAACAAATTGTATTGTCAATTGTAATTTCCTCCTCGTCTGTTTGTTCTCCTACTGCCGGACAGCTTCACCAAGGAACGTCATATAGACCCACCTGGTTTCTGGGCGTGTATGAATTTATGCTAGACAGGTCCGAAGCTTCAAAGAGGTTCTTTCTAACGTGATATGACTATATACCAACCTTCCAATAGAAAGAGACTACAAACCGAGCTTCTTTGGTCACTAAACATTTTAAACATTTTAACAACCTGTCTTCATTCTTTCAATGTTTGGTTTTAAGTGAAGGAACGGTCGTAAATCAACCTGGGAACACGTTACAGCTAGCAGGAAGGAATAAATGGAAGGAGGTATTTATTTTTCTTAAAGATGAGCTTGTGATGGTACCAAGAGAGAGTCAAGGACCTCACACAAGCAATTTCATAGTGACAACTACCTCCCCTCCCTCTTAGTGCCTCAGAATAGTTCTCAGCACCAGTGTCTCCCTAAACTGTGTTACTAGTGCCCAAGTCTTATAACCAGGGGGTGGAAACGAAATATGTATTTGCTTTGGTTCTGGTTTTTCAAACAAAAATTTTAAGGTGTGGTGGAAGGTATTGCTAGGAAAGGTCAGTAAGTTTGCCGTATTTATAGAAAAATATTTTTTTAAATCCAAATGAACCAAATGTTTCTCAAGTAGAAACCTAAAGTTTTAGTTTTCTTCACACGGTGATATTAACAGTTGTTGAATATCTCTCATGAGCATAGCAACATTAGATGAGAAACTTTTTAAATGAAGAGAAATAGTTGTCATTAAATTCCAGGACACCACTTGACAGATATTCAACAAATGTTGATATCACCGTGTGAAGAAAATTAAACTCTTATGTTTCTACTGGAGAAATATTTGATTTCTTTTGGCAAAAAAAAAAAATAGTTACGCTAATGAGTTAGAGAAAATGAAGGTTGAATGAATTTAGAGAAAGTATACCCGCATTTAAGAGAAGAAATATTGGAAAACAATTTAGTCTAAACCACTCTCAGTACACCCAAATGGGATTCGAACCTCGATATCTTATAATCGACAGTCTAGTCTAACATGATGACGTCTTAGACCATGCGGACACCGAAGCGGGTGGAAAAAAAAGTTTTTTGGTAACCAGTTAGGTTCCGGGTCCTTCGATTTTTTTTTATTTATTAGCCCTACTACTATTATTAAATCGGTAGTTTGAAAATCTATTAAAACCAAGTTACGACAAATTAAAAATAAATTGTGTAAAAAAAATATTTTTTCTACTATCAACATTTTTTGTTTATTTAAAACAAAAAAATTTTGATAATAAAAAAAAATCAAAATAAAATTAAGTTATAGAAAGAAGGGCATAAAATGCCATTATAAAAATTTAGAGTTTTTAAAACCCGATAAGAATCTTTATGAACCTAAAAAAAAAATAGCCACTCTGTTTTTTTTTTCAAGCCATTTATTTTTAGGGTTCGTGTTTCGGTTCTGGATTCTTATAAATAACTGTTTATGTTGGTAAAAAGGCTCCGGTTCGACCCCCTAAAATATTCAAGCACTCAATCCCACAATCGACATGAACTGCTTTTTATTATTGTATCTCGGGCTGTCCAGTGGCTTGGAAAAACCTTGGAAAACAGGGAAAAGTAAGAAAAATTTGATTAAATTCCTGGAATTTTTTTTATATATTCACTAAAAAAAATTCTGTATTTTTTTTATTTACAATAGTCAAACTAACCCCAGTGAACCTGTTGCTCATACTAATCTCAATTCTCAAAGTCTAAATGTTATTTTTGTGCCATTTTTGCACCCCTCTACCAAGCGTTTTTAGATAATAATGAGTCATGGTAATTATAATAATAATAATAATAATACGCGTATGGACTAAATCTGTCTGTAGCTCGGTTTGAGGAAAGATTAACTAATACTAAATCTTACATCCTTTTCCGTGAAGGCTCTTTCCATGTCCCAATTAGATGAGATGATGTTGATTATTATTATCACCGCGTCTTACTACCTGTTCGGGTTGTACGCACTTACGTTAATGTGTAATGGTAGGGTGATTGTGAGATGAAATGAAGGACCTACAGTTTAACGTGGGATCCGAACCACGGTGGAGGTCTGGCATTCCCACACATTCACAAGTTGTGATTAATACACGTCTTGTCAGAGGTGAAGGAAGGGTTTGGTAATCGGATAAATCTGTGCCGGGACCGAGGATTGAACCCCGGACCCCCAGCACAGAAGTCTGACCCCTTACCTCTAGACCACCCGATGATGATGATAGTGAATTATGACGAGGCGTAGCCAATAAAGGTATTTACCTAACTTAAGCCTAATTAACCAAACCTTGGTGACATTGGTAATTATTCACCTTTTGAGAATAATACCCTGGAACAAACCGGGAATCGATCCCGGGACCTCTAGGTCAGCAACCGGAGGCTCTGACCACTATAATACCATGAGGCCGGTTAGTCATGATTACACGCATGCGTGAGAATTTATGCTTTGTTCTTGGTTTTTTTTTTCAACGAATGTTTGAATCCGCAATAAAACGACGGTGAGGCAAAACGTAGCTCGAGTTGGCCCACGACATTGCAAAAAAAAATGTGTGCTCTATTTGTGCCCATATGTACCCAAACATGAACATTTGTGCTGTGAAACTAGCCCGTTTAGAAAATATTTAATGTGGTGGGTCAACTTGAACTCAAGCTAGTCCACCACATTGAAAAAACATAACCTAACAAAATACTATTCAAGTCATTCCATTGTGCTCTATTTGTGCTCATATGTGCCAGAAAATGAACATTTGTGCTGTGAAACTAGCTCTATTAGATAATATTTAATGTGGTGGGACAACTTGAACTCAAGCTAACCCGCCCACATATTGAAAAACACAACATAACAAAAAAATCTATTCACGCCCATTCCATTGTGCTTTGTTTGTGCTCGAAAATGAACATTTGTGCTCTAAAATTAGGCATTCTATATAAAACATTTAACGTGGCGGGCTAACTTGAGCCTTCCCTAAACTATAGAAAAATTGAGTTCAAGCTGACCCGCCTTCATTAAATGTTATCCGAAAGGCCTAGTTTCACAGCACAAAAGTTCATGTTAGGGCACACAGGAGAACAAATAGAGCACACACGGTTGAATTTCTTTTTGTTGTTGTAATGTGTCGAAGCCAACTTGAGTTGCGTTGCGGCACAAATTAATGGTAGCGCCGTGAGAGCTAAGCAATCCCGCAAGACGGAAGCGTTGTTCAGGTTGCCGTAAAACCCCTGGATGATCGACTTTTCATCTCCAACGTAGACAGCGTTGAGTAGTTTGGTCCCAAGCAACCGATATTATGGCAATGTCGTGTAACATCTGTAAAATTAAATTATGGTGCTTGGCTTGTATTGTTAATCATGAACATGAAACAGCTTATTTAATCTTACTCCCCTCTCCCTTTCTTGTTTGTGTAGAACAACGAAAGTTGTTGATTAAGTGACCAAGTTACCTGGTCTAGAGAAAATATTGACGTATTTTTTTTATTGGAACCCAGATTTTTCTTTACGCGTTTAGTAGTCGATGTGTAAGAGCTATGACTGGTTGTGTAATATTAGACGTGCTGTTCTAGGTTAAGTTAGTTTGTAAGTCCTGCTTCCCAATTAGTAAATATCTAGGAGATAGTGCTGGGTTTGTAGTATTAGACGTGTTGTTCTAGGTTAAGTTAGTTTGTAAGTCCTGCTATCTGATTAGAAAATATCTAGGAGCTAATCATGTATTTGTAATGTTATCTATTAAGTTAGTTTGTAAGTCATGTTATCTGATTAGAAAATATCTAGGAGCTAAGCATGGATGTGTAATGTTATATATTAAGTTAGTTTGTAAGTCATGTTATCCGATTAGAATATATCTATGAGCTAAGCATGGATGTGTAATGTTATATATTAAGTTAGTTTGTAAGTCATGTTATGAAATCATGTGTTTTTAAGTGCACATTTAATACTTGAATTTGAATAATAAAAAGTGTTGACGAGGTAGTTTGGTAACGCAAGGGAAAGTTATGCTGTCCCCATTCTCTGTAAAGACTGCAGAGCTGGCTGGCTGGCTAGGAGGTTGCCTAGACTTGGAACCGTGCCGAGTGGACACAAGGTCACCGAGCTATTGAGATACAGGAGCACTGACCTCTATGGAGTTCTCTGCCCGATGTGACGTCACCGCGTGGCCCAGTGAGCCAAACAGGGAGCAGTGCACCCGTCGTCCGCGTGACACGGGACGATAATGTTACTTCGGTAATCACGTGACTTTCGTGAGCTGTTTGTTTAAAAAAGAATATGAGGGGAGAATTTCCAGTCCAAAACGAGAGCCAATTTTTGGTGTGTCACATTTAAAAAAAAAATTATATATATTTAAAGTGTATTAGAAAGTTCTCATGATTGTCTAACAGATGGCAGCACTAACTAAATTTAAGTTAAAATGGGGCTATCTCCCTTTTCCTAATGTATCCTTTAATGCGAAAATGTTTTTATTTTAGCAAGTATTTTAAAATGGCTGCATAAATTTTAGAACCCAAAGTAAGGAAAAGAGGAGAGTGAATATTTAGAATCTTCAATATCATTCAATGTATTTTGGCAAACCAATTAATTAAATTGTTTAAATAGTGCTAAATCAACATATATTTCGCCTGTTAATTTAATGGATACAGTTTTGAATAAAATAAACAAAACTAAGCATTAGAATTTAAACAATTTATTTTGTTAGAATGTTGTGAACTTTTGATATATATATATATATATGCGTTGATTTCATGGTGACACACTTACATAAAGAAAGCTACACTTAGCTGTTATGCAACGTCAGAATAATTTATTACGCTACTTGTTATAGAAGCACTTGGCGAGATATGTTGTTTGGTGTTATAAAAGATAACATACCAAACGTGCGTGTGTTCTATATACGTAATACTCTTAGACTAAGCATGTCTAGCCTGCTAGTTCTCAAATATCAAACCATGACTGTATTTGTTAGAGGAAACTTCTTATCTGAAGGTAAATAGGAAAGCTCGCTGCTAGTTCTCAAATATCAAACAATGGCTGTATTTGTTAGAGTAAACTTCTTATCTCAAGGTAAAGAGGAAAGCTCACTGTTAGTTCTCAAATATCAAACAATGATTGTATTTGTTTAGAGGAAGGCTAAATATAGAGCCCTTTTTCATCAATCTTAGTCTCATAGCTCCATGACTATGACTAAACAGTCGTTAAAAATGAGCTGATGTCACATTTTCACACATTTGTTTCTATTAATAAAACTCAAACTATGGGTGTTAAGGAAAAAGAGCCCTGTTGGAATCTTTCGAGTATTATTTTGTCGTGAACCATATTTAGAAATAACTCTTAGTAGAATTAATTATTGCATTAGAGTTGAACGTCTGCGCGGCAATTTCTGACTTACCGAGGCGGTTCCCTTAATATACAATGCCACTTAATTACATCCGGATCGTGACCTGGTTGTATAGGGGGTAAGGTGTCAAGACTTCTGTGCTGGCGGCCGGGGTTCAATCCTCGGTCCCGGCACAGATTTATCTGATTTCCAAACCCTTCCTTCAACTCTGACAAGACATCTTGTGAATGTGGGGAATGCCAGGCCTCCACCGTGGTTCGGATCCCACGTTAAACTGTAGGTCCTTCATTTCATCTCACAATCACCCTACCATTACACATTAGTGTAAGTTCATATAACCCGAACGGGTAGTAAGACGCGGTGCTAATAATAATAATAATAATAATAATAATAATAATAATAATAATAATAATAATAATAATAATAATAATAATAATTAATACATCCGGATCAGTGGTGGAATGGTCTAACGCGTCATCGTTTTTTTTAGAATAGATTTCCGGTGTCGGTGAGATAGGGGTTCGAATCCTGGTTGGGTGTAAGCCTAACGAGAGCGTTTTTTTAACACACTAAATTGTTTTAACAGTTTGACTCCACGTATGTTCGGGTACATTTCCTCTAAGAGGCTACCTTCCTCATCCATATCTCATTATTGTAATTAATGCATACGTATAATTCTAACGAGTATTAAGGCGCGGGAAAATAACAAACTCTTTACGCAACATAATCTATAATGAAAAATCAAATATAAAGTAAGCTTATAATCATAGGTCATATACCATATTTATTTTATCATGCGATTATTTATTTAGAAAAAAATCAGGACTATTTTAAATACTGAATTTAAAATCGGTACTAATAAAGTATATTTCTACCTATATTGATTGATAAGCACTTTTATGTCATTAAAGGCAAAATTGTTGGTTAAGTTGGAGTAGTGATTATGTGTACTGTTGAAATTGATATTTTATTTTCCACTGGAAAAAACAAAACACATACACCAACTTTTGTAATTACAAACAATGTGACGTCATCAATGACTTTTTGACTTGATGCCCTATTTAGTAGTAACAGGAATATTGATTTTATCCTCAGAAAAAAAAAAGCAGAAAAAAAACTTTTGTAGTTCTACATATACCGTGACGTCATCAATGACTGTTTATGTCTCGATGTGTGGTTTAGTAATAATAAGTCTATTGTGTGTACATCGTTACGAAATGTCGATGCCTCCACAAATTAGGTCAGAGTAAAGACCAATGACTTCTTAAGTAGTTTCTATTCCACGCACTCAATAGATTGGTACGACTTCTGCGCGTGTAATAAGGAAATAACGTTTAGTGAATGGTTTTCGAGAACATTCTACACGTTGCGCGAAATCTCAAAGAGTCGTGGCTACAGACCCACAGGTCCCGGGTTTCAATCCCAGACTCTTCACATTTATTTTATTTTTTTTCTGCAAGGTAGTGTTGTCTGAAATGGGACAAAAAGACAAAATGAGGCAGCACTTGAATGGAATAAGTAGCGGTTCCGGTTATAGAGAACTGAGATTAACGGTCAAAGGGTCCGCTTTGTGTTGACTATATAGACACCCTATATTCGCATTAATTTTAGTAAGATTATTTTAAAAGTAATGAATTAAATTTATAAATACTGTTTAATCAATTAAGGGTGATCGCTTTGTCGGCATGGTTCGATTGCAGGCTGACGCCTTGGAGTTATTTAAAAATAATAATTTGACATAATGAGGGTGGCTACATACCTTAGATTATAAAATATAACTTCTATTATAAAATACCAGAAGTTTTCCAAGTTTTCTAGAAAATGGTTCCCCCCCCCCCCTTTTTCCTTCAA
>CABFVZ010001815.1:144639-162178 GCA_902151445.1 Timema monikensis | reverse complement strand
TAGAGAGGTCTACTGTTCACAGAACTACTAGTAAGACTGTAGTAACGATAATAACAGGGAGGAACGAGGTCTACTGTTCACAGAACTATTAATAAAACTATAGTAATGATAAGAAAATTAATGAAGGTAGGTCTACTTTTTAAAGAACTACTAGTATTTCCTGAAACGTTCTTCCTACCAGAATCCCATTATAGCTGTTGAACTTCTTTTTTTTATCGAATGAAGAAGCAGATGCAAGTTGTTCTTGTGTGTGCAGTAAGTCTTTACTCGGTAGAACAAACCGTAGATAACTTGTACGGATGACAAAAAAATAAAAAAAAGTTACGGAGTAAGTACACATATTGTACAGGACTTTGCCTCCAGCTTCAGATTAAATACTGTCTTGTTTCTTCGGAAAACAAACAAAGCGTGTGAAAGCAAAACTACTACGTACAGAGGTTTGCTCCTCCGTGTCCCGGTTCCCAACTGTAGTAGTCATTTCACGCAACTGCAGTCATTACAAGATTGGTTGGAAAAAATACTAAAGTTTTCGGCGCTTAGTTTAGGTTAGAGATGTGAAAAAAGTATCGATACTTTACTAATATCGGTATTTTCCTTCCAATAGTAGTACCTTTTTTTACTCGATACTCCCTCCCCTCCCCCCCGATATTCTTACTCATATTAGTACTTACACTCCAGTATCGGATCGGTATCGAAAGAAACAACCTTTTTTGTCATCTTCACTCATGCTGAGATTAAATGTGTATTAGGCTGGACTGTGGAGGAAGAACAAATGACAGGGGAATGCCAGGCCACCTATGTGGTTCGGATTCCACGTTAAACTGTAGGTCCTCCATTTCATCTCACAATCACCCTACCATTACTACATTAGCGTAAGTGCGTATAACCCGAACGGGTAGTAAGACGCGGTGCTATTAATAATAATAATAATAATAATAATAATAATAATAACAAATTACACTATTTCTCAATTCTCACTCATTTTCTGAATGACAAGCAAGAAGCAACTCTAGCATTCAATCTATTCTAGCTCATTCTAATTCATAACTGTTCTTTCCCATAATTTATTGGTTAAAGAAGGGTAAAAAATAAATTGAAAAAAAATTAATTATAATTAGCTGTTAAATAACTTTCCATCAGCTACATTTTCATATACGTTATGAAAGCTGGTATGGTAAAAACTATTATAACATTCATCATTCATACAAAACTATCTATCAAAACTTTCAAGTTTTAACTCATAACATAGACGCGAAAGACCTATTATTATTATTATTATTATTATTATTAGCACCGCGTCTTACTACCCGTTCGGGTTGTACGCACTTACGCTAATGTGTAATGGTAGGGTNATTATTATTAGCACCGCGTCTTACTACCCGTTCGGGTTGTACGCACTTACGCTAATGTGTAATGGTAGGGTGATTGTGAGATGAAATGAAGGACCTACAGTTTAACGTGGAATCTGAACCACGGTGGAGGCCTGGCAGCGAAAGACCTAGATAGAATACTATAATATGGTTAAATTATTATATTTTTCAGTGTTTAAATATATATGAAAATGCAATTATTATGATTCACAAGTTGAAATTATTATTATTACTTGATAAAAAAAACTTTTTACAGATTAAAATTTCGATACCGATACTTATTGTTATTGATAATTTTCTTTCGATTTTTTCTTCCGACACTTTTAATGAGTAGAATATCGATATTTTTCTTTCGATACCTCACTACATCCCTAGTTCAGGCTCTAGACGAGGTGGTAAACTAAACTAAGCGACACCAATTGCTAATAATTATTATTTTGTTTGTTTTACTTTCTCAGATATATAAAATATTGGAGCTACAGCCAAGAGATTTTGTTCAAAATTGACATTTATAGGATATTATTATTATTATTATTATTATTATTATTGGGTGTTTCGTCTCACGGCCGGTCTATTCCTTTTGTCAGTGAACTTAGACCGGCAATCTGTCCTGTCCTCTGCCTCCTAATTCAGCTCCCAGAATTTTCTTCTTTCCTTTTTGTAGGTTGTATTATTTATCTCAAGGTCAAATTAGCTTATATTCCTAAAATTAAGGGTAGTTTAAGGATGACTGATTTTTGAAAATCCTGTTTTTTTTTTATAAAACGTGTGTTATGATTTTATTCCAAATTAATATCTTATGAGTGTTTAGTTTTAGTTTTTATAAAACATAATTTGAAGTAGGGTTACTAATGAATTTTGTAAGGAAAATTTGGAATTAAAAAAAAATAGTTAAAACAATTATTATGTTTATAATTCAGCCTAATATGAATAGTGTTTCATAGGATTATCAAAACAATATCCATTTATTTCCGAGCAAAAAATATTTAGATGTTATTTACTAATAGCTGGTTTTGAAAAAAATGATGTTCCCAATTATAAAATATTTTATGATAAAGTTCGTAAGATTTGGTCAACTAATTTAATTAATTAATCAATTAGGTAATTAGGAGATGGTTAAATCTTGTAATCCTTGTTTATAAGAGCTATATTTAGTTCTATAGGCACCCACACTAATGATCGTCACAAAGTCATAGTCGTCAAATTCGCGATGTACTGTATTGCCCACGGAGAAAAGTTAAAGGCTCCAATCTTGGCAGTATGCCTTGAGGGTGGTGATCCTTACGTGATTTATCATGATGGTCTTAACTTCCTATATCCCCCTTATTCCTTGAGAATTATTTAAAAAACTAAATAGTTTCCGTCGTAATCCAAGGTTCACACACATCTCTATAATGTGCCTGAAGTTCAACGAACTTAAGCTTCCCATTGCTACCAAGCCCAAAACCGTTGTTATTTTACGGCACCGTCAAAGAATGGCCGCTTCCCTCCTCCAGTAGGCTCGTGCAAATAAGGAGGAGAAAATATGCGTGTTTTGTTTGCTTGTTGTAAGTGTTGGGTGGATCCCGAGCTGAGCCTTGGACAAACATTCATTTTAAACATGAGACTTCTTTCAGTAGGTCTTCTTAGAACGAGACTTCTTTCAGTAGGTCTTCTTAGAACGAGACTTCTTTCAGTAGGCCTTCTTAGAACGAGTCTTCTGTCAGAAGGCCTTCTTAGAACGAGTTTTCTGTCAGTAGGCCTTCTTAGAACGAGTATTCTGTCAGTAGGTCTTCTTAGAACGAGTCTTCTGTCAATAGGTCTTCTTAGAACGAGTATTCTGTCAGTAGGTCTTCTTAGAACGAGTCTTCTGTCAGTAGGCCTTCTTAGAACGAGTCTTCTGTCAGTAGGCCTTCTTAGAACGAGTCTTCTGTGAGTAGACCTCCTTAGAACGAGTCTTCTGTCAGTAGACCTCCTTAGAACGATTTTTCTGTCAGTAGGTCTTCTTAGAACGAGTCTTCTGTCAGTAGGTCTTCTTAGAACGAGTCATCTGTCAATAGGCCTTCTTAGAACGAGTCTTCTGTCAGTAGGCCTTCTTAGAACGAGTCTTTCTGTCAGTAGGCCTTCTTAGAACGAGTCTTCTGTCAGTAGGTCTTCTTAGAACGAGTCTTCTGTCAGTAGGCCTTCTTAGAACGAGTATTCTGTCAGTAGGCCTTCTTAGAACGAGTCTTCTGTCAGTAGGCCTTCTTAGAACGAGTCTTATGTCAGTAGGCCTTCTTAGAACGAGTCTTCTGTCAGTAGGCCTTCTTAGAACGAGTCTTCTGTCAGTAGGTCTTCTTAGAACGATTCTTCTGTCAGTAGGTTTTCTTAGAACGAGTCTTCTGTCAGTAGACCTCCTTAGAACGAGTCTTCTGTCAGTAGACCTCCTTAGAACGAGTCTTCTGTCAGTAGGCCTTCTTAGAACGAGTCTTCTGTCAGTAGGCCTTCTTAGAACGAGTCTTCTGTCAGTAGGCCTTCTTAGAACGAGTCTTCTGTCAGTAGGTCTTCTTAGAACGAGTCTTCTGTCAGTAGGCCTCCTTAGAACGAGTCTTCTGTCAGTAGGCTTTCTTAGTGTTCGAACCATTGATGAACATTCACTTACATAATCTTCTTATTTGAACTATAGGAAACAAAACATCCCCCAAATAAATATCCAACCCTTCTCACACCTGCATCGGTGGACACATTGACACAAACTCGACTGTCTCCTCTTTTTTGGTTTGCCAGTGTATCGGGTTCAAATCCCAGCCGGGTGTAATGAGTTGTTCGTTTTTTTCCTAAAAGGGTTTCCCTCCTTTCCTTGAAGTAAATTAATTCTGCCACAATTCCTCTAAAATTCAACTGTCTACGTCCCTACCTTTTAGGTATGTATAGGCAAATTTCCAAAGCGTGAAGAACAAAAAAAAAAAAGTTTCAAAGACACCAACACACATTTTAGATTATTATTATTATATGGTTCAAACATATTTTACTGTCTCATGACCCACCCAAGTAGTATTGTGATCGTAAAAAAACCCAACTGAATTAGAGATTTTGATAAATGTCAACGTTTAGCCTAAGTGCGTATAACCCGAATGGTTAGTAAGACACGGGGATAATAATAATTACAATAATAACAATAAGACATGGTGTTAAATATATATACATTTTTTCTAAATGTGACTTTGTTCTCCTCTCTAAAATGAAACTCGTCGTCTTGTATCCGAACTACCTGTATGAATGAGATGTGTGTGTGGGCGTGTGCAGTAACAATTATCGCCCTTTTCTGGACGACTCCAGAGCTACCTGGCGGTAAACAAGCTCATTACGACTCACCGCCCAGGCACTAATTAATTTGTAAGCGCCCATTTATCTGCCTGCTGCTGCATAATTAGATTGTCGGTTTTAAAAATAGAGAGACAGAGATATTTAGAGAGAAACAGAGAGAGAGAGAGTGAATGAAGCGGTTAAGTGACAGAAAAGGGGTAATGTATACAAAAATTCGCTCCAATTACGATTTATTGAAGATCTCGTGACCCAAAGACTTAAAAGGTTGGGTGGTCTTAGTGTGCTACTCTCGCAGTAGACTAGACTACCGATGACGGGGAGATCGAGGTTTGAATCTCGGTCAGGTATATTGAGGGAGCTTTTCTCAAAATGGTTTTCCACTCTCTCTCCATGCAAATGCTGATAAACTTCCTTTAAATTCAACCGGCCATATCCCTTACTAACTAGCGTAATTAAACAAATGAATTTTGTATTCTTTTTGCTTGTATTGTTATAAAATACACATTCCTTGTGAGACTGTAACTAAGGGTTGCGTTTGGAAGGGGGTAGCTTTTACTTCTGAAGTAGGTATTTATAAATCAATATTATATTTTTTAGTTTTAATTTGTAAAGTTGGTACTTTATTTAATCGTTTGCATTCATTATGAGTTCTAGTCCACATTTTAAAGTTTTTTTTTCCTTCATATCATTACGTAATCAAAGTCCGGATCACCCGCTTCGGTGGCCGCATGGTCTAAGGCATCACTCTCACAATAGACTAGACTGCAGATGACGGGAAGATCAGGGTTTGATCCTTGTTGGGTATAATGAGGGTGATTTTTCTTATTGGTTTTTCCAGTCTCCCTCCACAAAAATGCGGGTACACTTCCTCTTAATACAACCTTACTATTTACTAACACATTAGAGTAATTAGTACATAGGTGAATGGGTAGTAAGACACGATGCTAAAAGATAAAGTCTGGGTTCTGCTTATAATCATTATTTAAATACGTGACTTACAACACTGTTATAGAACACATTTCAACTTTCGTACCGAAATAGTTTTTTATGGTCATTACTCTATCAAAATAGCATTAATTCGCAAGGGAATCACCTCGTTAATTAGATTTCACGAAACTCCAAACAAAACTTTTTTATTTTAAAAAAAAAGGAAGAAAATATTATTATTAGCACCGTGGCTTACTACCCGTTCGTGTTATAGGCAATTACACTAATGTGTAATGGTAGGGTGATTGTGAGATGAAATGAAGGACCTACCGTTTAAAGTGGGATCCAAACCACGGCGGAGGCCTGGCATTCCACACATTCATAAGTTGTGATTAATACACGTCTTGTCAGATAAATCTGTGCCGGGAGTCCGGGGTTCAATCCTCAATCCCGGCACAGAAGTCGGACACCTTACCCCTAGACCACCAGGTCACCCTCATGAAGTGAATTGGATGTGTATTTACCTATTTTTTTTATATATAATGTTCACAAGTTCATCTCAATCAAGCCCCGCCCCACAGCAACGGAAAATCGGTAACAACACAAATTAGTTAAACCCACATAATTCCAAATAACAAACGAACGTTGCGAAAAGAGCAAGAAAGAGATAGAGAGATACATATAAACACAATACAACTGCGTCAATAAGTTTTGAAACTAAACTTTGTAACCACATAATACTAGCATATTAAAAAAAAAAAACTACCTCTTTCAACGGAGAATGAAAGCGGGCTTGTAAATGTTTCTAACGTGAAACGCTTCGGAACCCCTAACGCTTAATAAACCTGGTTTACACGATGCGAGCAACCGGCTTTCCCGTAAGCCAGTATCTGACCTAACTTTGTGAACAGCCACTGGGCATTACTGTACCATTTGTGTTCATCCGGGATAATCAGTGATATAGTTAAAGGCATAGTGTTTTAAGAGGGGAACATTTTTAACTAGCAATAACAATATTAGATTGGAAATTAGCAATAAAATACAGTCGGGAGATGCACGCTATTATTTGATCAGTAAGTTGTTGACACCTCACCTGTTTTAAAGGAATGTACAATACACAAAATGTACAAAACAATAATTTCACCGGTTGTTCTCTATGGGTGTGAAACGTGGTCTCTTACCTTACGTGATGAAAACAAATTTAGGGTGTTCAAAAACAAGGGATGAGACTACTGTGGAGTGGAGGAGTTTACATAATGATGAACTACATACCCTGTTCTCATCATAAGACATTGTTGGGATAGTCAATTCTCGTAGATTACTGTGGGTAGGACCTGTAGCGTAGGTAGGAATAGACCATTGGTAAGTCCTAGACGTAGATGAGAGGATAACATTAGATTGGACTTGAAAGATATAGGTTGTAATAAGGTGGACTGGATAGAACTGTCTCAAGATAGGGAATAGGGAACTGGCGTGCGAGCGAGCACGTGATTAGTGGATATCTCTAGATAGTTGTTGACGAGGAGGCAATGGTTCGAATATTGGTTCATTGAAATGAGAGTGGCTTTTGACAAGTGATTTATTGTTATCGTTTTCTCATCCTCTCTCCACGCTGATAGTGATTCTTATTTGTAAAGGCCTACTTTCATTATAATAGTGAAGTATTTTAACATATAAGTTTTACATATATACAAATAGGTATGGTTTATGATCTTACCAATCAAATTATGCCGTTAGTAGCAAGTGTGCAAATTCTATCGAGAGTAATAAAAATGTCAAAATGAGAAGTTTTCCTAGCACTCAATAAACCAACAAACAATAATATTGCCTAGCGCCTGTAAACTAGACTGTACCGGCTCGAGCGCTCGCTCCAGTCTGGCCACCTCTCATTACAACCAATGTGTTATATTTTATATTTTAGTCGCTCGCTCCATTCTGGCCACCTCTCATTACAACCAATGTGTTATATTTTATATTTTAGTCGCTCGCTCCAGTCTGGCCACCTCTCATTACAATTAATGTGTTATATTTTATATTTTAGTCGCTCGCTCGCCCAGTCTGGCCGCCCCCTAAGGTGTAATGATGTGGACTTGATATAACTATTTTAGTATAGGGATAGGATGTAATGAGGTGGAATGGATAGCGCTACCTTAAGATAGTGATATGATGTAGTGAGATGGACTGGGTAGAACTAGCTTAAGATAGGGAAAGGTAGGTTGCGTGCTTTTGTAAGTGCAGCAATACATTTTCGAATGCCCAATGCCATATAATATAATAAGGTAATATATTATAACCCTGATTATCTATATAATCGAAGATCTAAATAATTGATCTTATATATGTATTAAAAATTCGCACTAAAATACTTTAGTGAAAATCTAATACTAAAAAAAAGTATGTAATGTATGTACTAGTATATAAATTACAACACATCATAAAACAAGTTACATATGTACTGTACATATTTATTTATTATGCAACACAACATAAAAATAGATCTTCAAACTTCTTAAAATAAATTAAATACCATATATAAAACTCCAAAAAGTTAGTAAAAAGTTTAAAAAAAAGTTTGTATATATATATATATAGTCAGAATTTAATGAAAAACATTGCTTCCTTAATAACCCGGATAACTGATCGTCCGGATAAGTGGAGTCTGGAGAGTCAGGATTGTAAAATATCTTTATTTGATACTGTCTGATGATTTATTATGAAATATTATACATGAGGATGCGGGGAAAAGAATAAGAAGAGTGTGGAGAGGGTAGAGTTTAACAGAACCATCACCCCCTTATACTCCATTCACGGTAGGAATTACTCTCCGAAAGGTCTTTTTTCCTACCAATATCCTACTATATTATAGATTTCTGGTAGAGAAAAAGGCCTTTCAGAAAACAATTCCTACGCTGAACAAACTTTACGTGGCCGCGTGGTCTAACGCGCTACTCTCGCAGTAGACTAGACTGCCAATGACAGGGAGATCGAGGTTTGAGTCGGGTGTACTGATGGTTTCTATAAAATGGTTTTCCACTCTCCCTCCTAGCAAATGAGGATACACTCCCTATAAACATAACCTCTCTAATCCCTAAAACCATCAGTGTAATTAGTACATAAACGTATAGCCCGAACGGGTAGTAAAACATGGTGCAAAAAAACAAAAAACACAGCATCAACCATTCAATGCATGGACAGAATATTGAATGAAACTGTATCAGCAAGAGAAATGTTAAAAGTAAAACTGGATTTCCTGAACTCAGCCAAAAACTTCAGAGTGCCGTCAGTAATTTTTTTTCCCCTGTGTATCCAAGTGGTAAAAGGCCAATAAAACGAAAATATTTGGCAGTAGCTGTTCAACTCTAACAGTCAGTAGCTCGACCGACCCGTTTACATGAAGCCAATAACAGAGACCCCTCAGCTACTGGCTCTATCAACTCGCAAGCCATATAATGATGTAGATTTTACACCTTCGTATCAATCCAAATCAAAAGTTACCACCCTTAATATATTTCAATTTAATAGACAATTTTATAAGATTGAATTTATTGAATTGCTATGTGTTAAAATATTCTCTACTGATTTAACAAGCCTTGGTGGTACTTTTATTTTGGTTCTATATTTGACAAAGCTTTGTGATGCCGTAGCAAAATCTTAGCTTAAAAAAAACAACAGGTTTCAACCCCTCTTCCTAGTAAAATGTCCACAACTAAGCACTACCAGCAGCTAACTGTTATGGCGTGGTTGTTTTTTTTCTCTCCTTTTCTCTCGTTTCAAAATATGATGACATATGGCTTACTTTCGTGAAATTGGAAGATTCTAGATGATTTCTTGTTAGACTATAACAAAGGAAAAGTTCTCTTCTTGCTTTACTCGGCCTACAGCGCCGCAGTAGGTATGATCCACGGCCACTGTGTCCACGGCACAATGACATACAAATTTCAAACTTTAAAGCTGTCGCGTATTGATTAACTTTTCGTTCCGACTGTATTATTATTATTAGCACCGCGTCTTACTACCCGTTCGGGTTATACGCACTTACGCTAATGTGTAATGGTAGGGTGATTGTGAGATGAAATGGAGGACATACAGTTTAACGTGGGATCCGAACCACGGTGGAGGCCTGGCATTCCACATATTTACAAGTTGTGATTAATACACGTCTTGTCAGAGGTGAAGGAAGGGTTTGTTAATCAGATAAATCTGTGCCGGGACCGAGGATTGAACCCAGGACCCCAGCATAGAAGTCCGACACCTTACCCTTAGACCACCAGGTCACCGCCGACTGTATTAAATACTGTGTAATCGTGTGTAATTTTCATGATAAAGGAGACCTATGGTATAAGTGTAGTAAAGTTAAAGCTAACTTACATTTTATTATTATTACTATTATTACTAACCCCGTGGCAACGAGAGGCCCCAATTGGATCCTATTCGCGGAGCAAGACAATATCTGAAATCTCAAATGACACCCATCACATGGTGTAGTTCCGCGAAACTAGTGTCTGACCGAACATTCGGCTTCGGTTTCGGCTTCGGCCACATTTGGCCATAGATTGCACCTTCGGCCAAATAATTGGCTCCGACCAAAATTAGACCGTATGATTTCACCTAAGCAGAAGGTTCATTTAACTTACTTTACCTAATGTACGCTCGTGAGTGCGACGCGGTAGTGGTCACGTGACAAGTCACTGTCACTGCATGTTGGATTTAGGCTATCAGTCGGTAGACAAGTCAGTAGTCATTAATGACGATACATGTTCCGTGTTTACTGTAGTCTACTGTTACTATCGGATTTATCAAGAACTTTCCCCTGAAATCATGGCTAATGCAATTAATTATTATATACATAAAAGATAACTGATTAATTTTTTTGTACAAGACTGGATGGTAATAAACCATTATTTAGTCACTTTAACAAAACCAAATATTAAGAGGAAGAAGTGATATTTTCGTCATACTTTTATTATGTATCACAATTTTGAAAATGTATTCTACTTTATTTGATCAAAAATAAAGAATGTGACCTGGTATTTAAATAAACACGATCTTAAATTTAAAATGCAAACATAAATTGCATTAAACTTAAAAATGGGGATTTTTTTTTACCAGAATATATACGATCACTTCGGCTTCGGCCAAAGGTGAAAAAGAAAACCAAGTTTGGCTTCGGCTTCGGTAAAAAAAAAAATAAAAAAAATGACCTTCAATCTGACAATATGTGAAACAAAACCGACAGTTCGCACCGTGTAGACCCGGCTTTCCTTATCCGTTCCATAGCAACGCGATAAGCAAGCGTGGATAGATAGATAGATAGATACACGGTCCACTTCATCTTGAGGGAAAAAGAGAGAGAGAGAGAGAGAAGGGTGCTTAGGATGGAACTGTTCGGTAAGGAAAGGGTGTAGCCGCGCGTAATTAAAACGCGCTTCGTTTTTTATTTTATTTTCAAGGGTTTGAGGAGGGAAGGGGGAAGAACCTTGAGTAAATATAAGACTAAAAACAGACACGCTAATATATGATGGATGGATGATAAAGAGGAGGGGGAAATTTATCTGAGTTTTGATGTAGGCCTACAACAGGTACACTATATCACCCGCTTCGGTGGCGTAGTTGGCTAACGCGCTAGACGTGTTGAGCTCGTACTGCTGAGGACGGGGAGATCGAGGTTCGAATCTCGGTCGGGTGAACTGGAGGTGGTTTTTCCTAAATGGTTTTCTACTCTCCCTCCATGCAAATGCGGGTTCACTTCCTCTAATTCGACCTTCCCAATTCCTAATCCATTAGCATAATTAGTACTTAAAGCGTATGACCCGAACGGGTAGTAAGATGCGGTGCTATTATTATTTATTTACACTATATCTTGATTTTGGTAGGAAGAACAGGTGGTTTAGTTACTAAAACAATTTTAATTAGTTCATACATCAAGCCATGTTTCCTGCAGCTGTCACATTTGATAGATATGATCAATACCTAAAAAAACACGAATAATATATTAAAATGTTATCAATGTTGGCTGTAAAGAAAAAAATATGTCTGAATTTTCTAAACCGTTCTTCCAATCAAAATCAGGCTGTACGTCTATCCTTACTGGTGGCAAGCTTACCTTAACGAGTTACACTATGGCGTGGAAGAAAGATGGCGCTTGCACAATTAATTGTGCATGCTAGCGAAGCTCGGAAGATGGAAATGATCTTTCGCATCAAATATGATATTCGTAAATTTAAAAAAATTACACCTTGACACAAGAATCAAACCTGAATCCACTTTCTAAGCTTTACTAGTCATATATAGAATTAATTGGACAAATACCTGCTTCAGTGATTGCATGTTCTAAAGCGTCGCTTTCTCAACATATTAAACTGCCGATGACAGAGATATCGGGGTTCAAATACCGATGGATATATGGAGGTGGTTTACCCTAAATGGTTTTTTCCACACTCCCTCTACGTGAATGTGGATACACTTCCTCTAAATTCAACCTTACTCATCCATAGTTCCTTATCGTAATTAGTGCATATGCGTTTAACCTGAACGGGTGCTAAAAACAATCATTGTAAAACATTTGCTTTCTTTTATTGTCATTTTACGTACGGTGGCATAAAGCAGACTGGCAGTGACTGAGGTATCAATGGAAGCTCATAGAAGCCGATGATTTCCACACGTCCCTCACAGACTCTGCCTAAAACTATGGGTGCAATTATATTGAGTTAAGAGTCCTAGGTTCGATTCCCGTATCCAGATGTAATTTATCAATTTATGAATACTATAATATAGTAATACCATAATTTGTCAAAGTAAATTTCACCTTTCAAGGAAGGGGATGCGATCGATAAAAAGCACATGTATTTGCAGTTTTTATAGTAAACTTTTTAATTTACACAAAAAATAAATAAAATATTTCTCCAGTACAGACATAGAATTTAATTTTATTCACGCGAAGACCTAAAAATTTCTAGAATATCTTTCAAGGGTGTCTTGGTATTTAATGACAACTTTTTCTTCTCATTTGAAAAGTTTTCTCATCTAATGGCGTTGTGTTCTTAACAGATGTTCAACTACTGTTGATATCACCATCTGAAGAAAATTAAACCTTATGTTTATACTGAGGCAATATTTTTATTTTATTTTGACAAAAAAAAAAGATCTTGCTAAAAGAAACTGGAAAAATATTGTCTTAACTCGTGTTCTCTACATTCCCACTTTAAGGATAGATGGAGGTGACATTAAGTGACTAATAAATCAAGAATCTAAGCTATGAACAAAATATAGAAGCTTATATCCATCCGGAGGGTTATACAAAAGAAGAAGTAGGGTAAGGGGTGGAGGGGGGGGGTAGATATGTAATCTCTCTGTACAGATGTTTCAATTAGGAAACATGTATTCCCTATCTTTTTTAAAAAAAGCTTTCAAGCAACCTACTCTAAGTAATGTAATCCCAAAACTTTTAAAAACTGACGAGATCGGCTTATTTGCCATATGCTAAGAGCTGATGGATTGACGTAGAAAGACAAATGACGTATCATAAAAAAAAAAGTCGACCTATTGATGAAAATGGAGGTCGAAGTGGGACGGAGTGATGTAAAAGGAAATCGGCTCACTGAATGAAAGTGATCGCCAAACTAAGCTTCTTATTACAAGCCCTTTCGTTCTAAATCCGCATAATGAATTATGCATACTGTCAACGGTAGTGGATCACGGGAGAATGTTAGGGGTTTGGGGGCTGATCCTCTGAGGCTTTAATAAAAATGATGAGGGTGGAGAATCATGGGGGTGTAGTGTGATGGGGGTTCTGGAGTCCATAAAAGTGTTATCATATGATACTAAACACTAAGTAATTTTCTAGTGATATGTGGTCCCAAAATTTTGCTGTTGACGGTTATATGGCTATTGATTGAGAGTAGCGAGGTCCTGTTTTAAATTGGCCATTTGACATCTAGTCTGTTTGTCAGGATGTCTGTCATAAGATAACTGTAAAAATTCATCGGTCGATTTTAAAGAAATTAGGTAGGGACATTATTTGATGTAAATGTAAGCGAATTTTGAGAAAAAAACAAACTCTTCTTACCCGCAATAAAATATATGACCTGAAAGATAAATAAATGACTTTATATCCCGCTTCGGTGGCCATGTGGTCTAACGCGCTACTCTTGCAGTAAGCTAGACTGTCGATGACAGGGAGATCAAGGTTCGAATCTCGGTCGGATGTACTGAGAGTGGTTTTCCATAAATGTTTTTACACTCTACCTCCACACAAATACGGGTACAATTCATATTCATATACTCTTCTTAGCTCCTAAAATCCATTAGCGTAATTAGTACGTTATAAGCGTATAACCCGAACTAGTAGATGCTAAAAAAATACATACTTTACAATTACTTTCATTATAAAATTATCATTTCATGACCTTTTAATTACTTTAATGACTGGTTGACAGCCTGTGCTACCTAAATATATATTACAATAAAAATTAAACAAAATCGTTCAGTTTAAAGAAAATACCCAATTTATTTTAACTAAGAGATTCTATTAAAAAAATAAGATTATCTGATGTGCGGTGTCATTTTTTCAAAAATTAGTTTAAAATTAATATCCAAGCAAATTTTTCAAATTAATTTTTTAAAGTAAATTAAGTGTGAAAATGAAACTCCTTCGCTGAAGCTCCTTCCTCCTTAAAATTTACACATGCAAACCACACGACACATTTTGATTTATCGCCTCTTCCGTGTAAAATTTACCTCCTACATTAAAACGCAGCAGCTCACGCCAAGTGCATGTAACTTGGAGGTTCCATTATGCTAATTATCTTACACGTGCTTTCCCTTCTTAACAACCCCTTATCCTTTTACCTCCTTTGTCTTTGTTGAGCTTCCACCCCCCCACTCCCCCGCGCGCCCTCTACGTTTCGCACGAATTAAAACAACAACAATGTATTCTTCATCGTTTTATCGTTGTACTTTCGAATACAGTGAAACGAATGATAACCAACAATGTTTGGAACAGTAAAGTTGGAGATTTTGACGTCAGTCTTATTTACAGTCTAGTCTCGGGAGACAACCAATCTCCCAGTATAAGAAAACAACAGTTTAGGCATTTTAGTCAACCGATTGAGTACTTGAGGCGTATTTTTTTACTTTATTTTTTTAAAACTTATTGTGAGACCAACGTTTTAAACTACGTGCGTGAGGCAAGGTTATTCTCTATGTATATAATTTACTATTGAATATAGTAGTTAATTTGTTTTTTCCTAACTTAATTATCAATTAAAAATATCATTTTCAAATCCAAGAAGAAATTATAGGAGATATTTCAACTTGAAATACAAAGTTGTAACGAACGATAAGGACATTAAAATAAATATTATGTAGGCCTACTTAGAATTTTTTTTTTAACGGAGGAAGTGGGGTCTACTGTTCACATAACTACTATTTTTGAAAATTGTTTAAACCATTTTGTTTGAAATATATAAATTATGAATAATGTTTATTGATTAACTAGACAATTTTTTTTGGGAGACTTATTTAAAATTATTTTACTGAAAACCAATTTTTGAAAATCTTGGTTCTAAGCTATAATATACTATATTAGAACGTTTGTACGATGGTTTTGTATAATATATTTATATTGTTATTGATATGTGGGCATTAAGGTACTAGAATATTCAAGCAGAAATTCACAAACACCAGAAACGAATTGGGTTTATAATGTTACTAGGCAGCAGAGAACAAACAGGGGAAGAGGAAAATATAAATGAAAATACAATTTATGTTGTGACCTCCTATTAAATTACATAATTCAATTCACAAAGATCCTTCCACACCAGTTAACAATTATAGCTTACAGGAAAATTAGGCCTTAATGATTAATGAAATGTGTGGATTTTTCGACTTTTCAGAGTGAAAAATTTCAACTTCTAAACCATGTTTAAGGGTGTACTGTATAAATATCCATAGGGTCATAGAAAATCGTATTTTGTTAATTCCATTAAATAAACACCAAACTCGTATACTGTTAAAGGTTTTGGTCAATAATTAACCTCAGTGCAATATCTTATTGGCAATATCGTAAGCTACTTAGGAAATCGCCTTAAGGCGATTGTCCCTTTTTATTTGACGTGGAAATGCAGAGCCGTGGGAACAAACTGTTTATCTTCAAGAATTTTAATTGTCTTGCAATTTTCTTTTCGGAAACAGTTTGTTCAAGAATAGAAACATGTTGATTAAATTATACTTTTTATATATACAGCTCCTCTGTAATTTTAACAGTGATCAAATATCGATAGAATTGATATTTTTAAATAGAAAACTACCAGCTTCATAACAAAAAAATAAAATAAAATGTAACAATTAACAAACATCGATACATTATCTTAGAAGGATTGTTGAAAATATTAACATAAACATTTCACTCGTTCTCGAGAAAACTGGTATTTCCAAACGTATGATTTTTCTGAGAGACCTGTCCGGCAGCTAGCGTCATCTACGGTTTCCGTGATCCATCTGTTCTCGTTGGCTCGGAAGAATACTTTGGTTGGTTGGGAAGCCACGCCACGCCTTTCACCCTCCCACACACCATTCCACAAAATAGGCTTTAGACTTGCATTCGACAGGTCCAAGGTCCTTACGTCACATGTGCATACACACACCAAGTGGAACAGACACTTATCCCCTGGATGTTATTAACAAAACACCTTACCAGCATGTGTTTCTTGCCAAACGAAAAGTCCAATCTGACCTCCGAAAGCCCGGATAAATGCCGTGTACCCTCCTAACGCAATAATACCAAGGATTACTTTGTGTCCCATGAAATTACAGTCACCCTATTTGCCACACATCCCATTCATTATCTTAATGTGTTTATTTAATAGTGAACAATTAGTTCCCCAAGAAATAAAAGCAGAGAAACAAAGAGAATGTGTGTAGCGGAAAAAAAAAGAATACAGCTTATTCACAAAGAACCAGGAACAATCCAATTTTTATTGTAAAGGCCTTTTAAAAAATAAAAACTTTTTTATGTGGTCAAAATTAAAAACTTTTTACTATATTACTGACCAAGCTTAGCCTCTGTTTGTCTCTATCCAGATATTTGATATTCTGTGTCAAATTGCGTGGATAGATTTTAACGAGATTTGACATGGATATTCTGTAAACTAAGGATGAACAATAAATGTACACATCATTTGCTTGAAAGGTAGCGGTTTTAGCTTGATGGATTACACTATGGAGCTATCTTATAAGCTGCGCCAATATAGAAACGTGCAAGGTAAGCACCTTTCAAGGTAAACAAAGTGTAGACCGATATGTTTTTTTAAAATCTGAATATGTGTTTGAATATAACAACCACTCAAATATATGTCTGTTTGTTCCACGATGAATGCAACACTCATCGACCCATTTTAATTAAATTTGGTAGGGACATACGTGGAACCTAGACCGAACGATATATGTAGATATTTTTAAAATCTGAGTGTCCATTTTAATGTGGCAGCCGCTCAAACAGTTTTCCGTTTAATCCTTCCTCTGAGGTAGTTTGAATTTAAAATACTAAACAGCTAATTGAGTACTTAGGGCATATTTTTTTGTAAATTTTGAAATATATTGTGAGAATATAATGTACTAATGAATATGTATAACTTGATCACCAAAGAAAAATATCAACTTTAAATCCAAAAAGAATGGAGGGAGTTAAGTCTACTTTTCACAGAAATACTATTTGGTTGTTTTGTATGTATTCCTATTGATAATATCTAACAAAATGTATAGGTACAGATAACATAAATTTATGTATGAAAACTTTAAAATAAATTTAATATCTTTACAAGCTGCCAGTTAAAAACCTTACTATGAAAATTATACCTTCGAATGCGAACTTGTTAAACGAGTTTTTGTTTATCGATTAATCAAAGATACATTCTGACTTTGTTTTCTTCATCATAAATTAAAAAAAAAAAAAAAAAAAA
>CABFVZ010001815.1:102644-144531 GCA_902151445.1 Timema monikensis | reverse complement strand
AAAAAAAAAAAAAAACATCTGCGTTTAATAAAACTGGTCGTTTGAAAAGATGATAATATAGGAGAATTATTATATATTAATTATTTTCCCATCGCTTTGTGTTTTAGAAATTTATTGCCACTCAAGATTGAAGAAGATTGTAAAAGATGGTAAAAGACGAAAGAGAGTTGGTGAGCCAAACAAAAATACAAGAGTTAAACGACAGATGAACATGAATGACAATTAAATGAACAAAAGTGCCATTTTAAACCTGGTCTAGACTCGATGTTGACTTTAGCTAGTCTATCTAAGTCTCAACGCTACAAACCTTTCATTGCCATTCGTCGCGAAGCTTGAATTTTAACAAATTAGAACGGTTGCATTATTCAACATTTGAAGAAGGTTCCCAAAGTTTTTTTTTCTTTCAGTACCGCGTCTTACTACCCATTCGGGTTATGCGCTCACGTACGTACTGATTAAACTAATAGTTTTAGGGATTAAGGAGGTTATATTTATGGAAAGTGTACCTCCATTTGCGTGGAGGGAGAGTGGATATAAATTTTGGCGAAAAAAAAAATCTCAGTCCACCCAATCGAGAGTCTTACCTCGATCTCCCCGTCATTGACAGTCTACGTTTCCCGAAACTATACCCTAGTTTGTATGGTAGGAGAGGTATAGCTCAAAGCTAGAAGGTTTATTAGTGCAAAAATTGGCTGAACGTAACTAATGCCAACCTACTCTGAAATAATTATTATTTGCTTATTAATACTATAATAGCAATAAAAAGTGTTATCAAAAAAGATACTAATAATACTTCACAAAGGATTACTATATAGTGGGACTTTTCATCACTTGGGGTCTATTAACTGGTGACCTGGTGGTCTAGGGGTAAGGTGTCAGACTTCTGTGCTGGCGGCCGGGGTTCAATCCTCGGTCCCGGCACAGATTTATCTGATTACCAAACCCTTCCTTCACCTCTGACAAGACATCTTGTGAATGTGGGGAATGCCAGGCCTCCACCGTGGTTCGGATTCCACGTTAAACTGTAGGTCCTTCATTTCATCTCACAATCACCCTACCATTACACATTAGCGTAAGTGCGTATAACCCGAATGGGTAGTAAGACCTGGTACTAATAATTATAATAATAATATTTTTATTTTTCACCCCATGTCTAACTAACGTCTAGAAATGTACCCAATTTAATTTACGCTAACAGTTTAAGGATGAGGAAGGTAGAATTGAAAGGAAATGTACCCGTATCTGTGTGAAGATTCACAATAGATGTAAATACGTTGTTCAGCTTAAAGCCGTGTCAAATTTCGTTAAAATTGCTCCCCCGCAATTGACAGAAGTCACGTAAAGTAAACAGATGATATGCAAAACGGTTGAGTCAAACAGGACCTCGTTACACTTGGTCAATTAAAAGTACTTTAGGGGAGGGTGAGATCGGAAGGTGGGGGCGCGGTAACAGCCCCAAAACATCCATTCTTGATAAACCCTTACGTAAAACATGGTATAAAAACAAAAATTTTCCTGTTCGTAAAAATACTATATTATCTTTCTTGTAATAATACATCAAACCATATATTCAATCGACTGTAAATTTTGGCAGATGATGTCTGTTTTTAAAGCTTTTAAAAGACACACGTAAGTGAACAAAAGGTTGTGCAATATTAGTTTATATTTGAATATTAAATAAAGTACACTTGTTTAAATTCAACCTCCTCATTCCTTACATGTCAGCATAAATTAGTGAATCAGTGTGTAATCTTATCGGGTTGTAAAACGTAGTTGTAAAAAATAAGTGCGTGTAGATGATGAACGCTACTTTTAAACAGTGACGAATCGTGTATAGGCAGTGCGGAACTGCAGCACCCCCTATTTCCACTTGATATTATCGATAACATTTAATATAATAAGTCCTTTTTTCTTTAATTATTTCTTTATTTTTGTAGTACAGTATATATTCCTTAAGCTTAGTGTCAGTACTTCAGTAGCCATCCCACAGTTTATGAAAAATATACAAAAATCTTTGTATTGAACTGTGCGCTTCACAGTGCCAGCGACGTGGTGTTTGACTGTTGTGCGCATGCGCACATAGGAGGGGAGTGGGAGGAAGGCGGGAAGGCCAGGTAGAGAGAGCACTGCTGCTCTCGCAGTGCTGGCTCTGGCGTGATGGTGGAACGAAGTGTTTTTTTACTCAGCGTGGGTTGTGCTTAAAACCTGTGTTCTATTTTATTGAATGTGATAAAGTGTACAAGAGTGTAGGATTATATTATTATTCTGCTTCCAGCTATTCTAGTTGATTAATTTTTTTCGGTTCTTTTATTTAACAGAAAGACTAAATACACTTGCAGTACTTTCAATGGAGAAAAATGTCCTCAATTGTCATCCAGAGATCAAGGAGAAGATTATTGAACTTTTTGCGCAAATTAAAACAAGAAGAATGGATTTCATTTTTAAATGTGAAGAGATGTCGCAGCGAGCGTACTGACCCAGTTAATACGCGCGTCCACCGCGCAGTTGTTGTTCTCGCCGGCAGGGGAGCCCTTGTTGTGCAGCTGCGATGCAATCACGTCCTGAAAGGTCGGCTGACGCTGCAGCTGAGCCGCGTACGCCATCCGGAACGCATTCCCGACGATCGAGTTCAGCTCCTCCGCCTAGAACATTCAATAAAATAAAATAAACATAATATATTTGATACAACTTTAATTAAAAGTATATTCTTAATTTATCTATGCATTTAGTCAAGCATCATGCAATAACCACTCTATACTCTACGTCCCCATAATGTAGTGGTCAGTGTATCTGGCTACGTACATAGGGGGTCTCGGATTCAATTCCATTCTAGTACGTTGGATATTTTTCTCTCTAGAAGAATTGTTACAACGGTCACCAGTGGCTGGTATTATTATTATTATTATTATTATTACCACCGCGTCTTACTACCCATTCGGGCTATATGCACTTACGCTAATGTGTAATGTAGGATTATTGTGAGATTAAATGGAGGACATACAGTTTAACGTGGAATCCGAACCACGGTGGAGGCCTGGCATTCCCCACATTCACAAGTTGTGATTAATCCACGTATTGGAAGATGTGAAGGAAGGGTTTGGTAATCAGATAAATCTTTGCCGGGACCGCGGATTGAACCCCGGAGCCCAGCACAGAAGTCCGACACCTTACCCCTAGACCACCAGTTCACCAGTAGCTGGTAAATTAGACTTAAGTTATGTTTAAGACTACCACTGGCCTACAACTCCATATTCACTGTCACCACATTGTAATCTGTACGACCTAAATTTAGGATTATGTTTGTTTAATATTTATTGTGTTCTGAATTGTGAATGATAAAACGAGTATTGCAAGGTGTTATTATTAGCTAGTAAACAAAATAGAACATATGAGAACACAAACAGAGTGTCAGCAAACCTCACGGTAAATCAGGCTAGATGTCAGGATAAATAACGTGACTGACTAATCACCATAGGGTCTAGGGGGTCCCTCTGCCCATGTTCGGACTATGCGGGTTAGGGCGTCGGATCATCAGTACGTGTATTGAAATGCTACCATTGAGTTCAGGGTGCTGGGGTTGATAACAATGTAGGATCACCAAGAGGTCAGCCAGGCCAATAGTTAAGCTTTCCCTGCATACTTTGTTTTGTCACGAGCTTCTAAGCAAATCTATTGAGCATTTCCATATCTTAAATATTTTTCATCGACATCACAATTTGTAATAAGCATAGTATTACAATAAAAACCAAAGCCGGACATCAATTACGAACCCACACGATCAGAACTCAGTCACTTACCCCCTCTTTGGCCGCAACACATCCTGACAATTTAGGTCTATCTAGACGAGGGTGTGACAACATCATATCACTGTGGGTACAGTAGCCCCATGGCTTCTTTGGTGCTGATTGACAGCTGACAGCTGATAGCTTTGAAAAGTTACCAGACCAAATTATGTATCCCTACGCCGAACCATATGATCTGCAAAAACATGTGTTTAGCAGCTGTCACATCTGACTGTCATCATTTAGGTATATACCTAAATGTTGACTGTCAGAATTCAGCTGTGAGCTGTCAGTCAGCACCAAAGAAGCCATGGGGCTACTGTAAGTGTAGACAACCTCCAGAGGTGTATCCTGGGTAATGTTATGTGCCACTAGAGCTGCTGATAGTCTATATACAGGTAAACTAACTAGTTGTCATTTCCTCTCTGGTCAGTAATGCCATTCGCTACAAAAAAAAACCTCATCAATTCAAGACAAAACTTTTTTCCTGATGAAAGTATTTATTATGTCGAAACATGTTGAAAGTCCACTAGGTGGTCCTTAAAAAACAACCTTAACTGCAAAGAAGCAAGGAACTAAAATCATCACAGAAAATACCTCGTGATTAAATTAAAATCCTTTATATTAACTTGTTGTTAAATGATTAAAAAAAATAAAATCAATACCTCCTGATGTCCTGCAAGTTAAATAACTACAATTTTTACATATTTTATGTCAAGTATAACATAAACTTATTCAATTGTAACTTATTAATTAACACTTATTTTAAGGGTAATTTTCAAATAAGTACTCAAATTGTACATTTACACATTTTTTCTACATCTTTTCCTTATACTTCAACAGTATGTCTCATATAAAATATCTCATTTCTTGTTTTTAGTACCTTAATTATTTTCATATATTTTGTATATGATTCAATAAAAAATACATTTATTTTTTCTCAAGTCCTATTTTTCTCATTTTTTTTTTTTGACTTATATGTCAAACTACTTCTTAATTTAAATCTACCATGTATAAAACTTCATTTTTTAAATTAAATTTTCAAACATAAAAATTTTTCTTAACACTGTCTGTATTTATTAAATATTTTTAAAGTAGCTTATGTTATTTTAACAGTAGTATTTTAATTCCAACAAATTTTTAAAAACATTTTTCGATCTGTATTATATTATATGTCAATCCTGTCTGATTATTCTTTAATGTTCTCATATTTTTAGAATGTTAGCATTGTGTATGCATATGATATAGTTTCAGTACTACCAACCTAAAGGCACTGACATGCTACAATAAAGGCAGCATCACTGTTCGAGTTGTGAATGGACTGAGTTTCCGGTAGCTTGGGATACCTAGGTTTACTGAAAAATTCTGTATCCCAGATCTAGCAGAACCAAAGAAAGCTAAACTTCAATCAAAGATTTATCAAATGGAGGGGGGGGGGAGGGCAAAGTCCCATTTTTTAGACAATCACGAGACCTTTCTAATGTACTTTAGATTATGATTAAGAGAGGTCTCTGTCATATTTAGATTAATTAATAAAAAGTATTTGCTGGGATCCTAATGGGGTTTGAGATGTAAAAGTTGTTGTCATGGAAAATGTGTGTAGTGTTGACTTTCTTCCTTTTTTCGTTGTGCCCTTCAAATAGGAGAGGGGTGGTTTGACGTCTAATATGAATATAAAGTAGGTCCCAGGTGATAATAACCCATCGTCACTCGATAACGCAATTGTTCTATGTCAAAATTTTCAATTTTGTGTAAAAAAAAGCAGTGAAGTTTGATCACGTGTATAAAACCAATGTTACTAGATGACAACTCGAGTTTGTATCTCCTTATGTAATGATACAGTAGTATCAATTTCACCGCAGGTGAATCATATGCATTCTAAATAAACGTAAACACCAAATATCTTAAATTTAAACACTTTTAGAGATATAACACTTGCATTATCGGGTGACGCCATGCTTATCACGTGAATAAAATTTAGATCCACTCTAAAATTTACAGGGAACTCGTTTATTCATTTAAAGATAGTTTCTTTTCCCCAATTCCTGATCACTGATTACAAAGCTGATGAAATAGCTACTACATGTGGAGCACCACGATGTATGGAGCAGAAACTTGCACTATCTGGAAGATGGGATAGTAATACTTGTAGATCTTTAAAATGTGGTGTTGGAGAAGACTCGAGAAGATCAGGTGGACAGACAGGATGACAAATCAAGAAGTTCTAGGAAGAGTGGGTGAGAAGAGAACCATATTGGATGTGATTCTTCGGTACAAAGCAAACTGGTTCAGACACATCCTTAGAAGGAACTGTATTCTTCACGATGTCATAGAAGGAAAGGTTGAGGGAAAGAGGAGCTTAGGAAGGAGGAGGATCCAAATAGTGTATGATTTGAAGGAAAGAAGAAAATTCTGGGAACTGAAGGAGGAGGCAAAGGACAGGGTGCATTGGCGGTCTAAGGTCAATGACAAAAGGAATGGGCGTGTCGTAAGATAGAACACCTAATAATAATAATAATAATAATAATAATAGTAATAATAATGCGTCTTTCTAACCGCTTGGGATACACACATTTATTTGATCATACCAACTACCCTTTTGGGTTATACGCTTATGTACTAATTACACTAATGCGTTATAGATTAGGAAGATTTAATATAGAGGAAAAACATCCGCATTTGCGTTAAGGAAAAGTGGAAAACAATTTTTTGATAAAACCTCAGTGCGTCTGACCAAGATACAAACCCCGGATCTCCCGAATAGTGTATCACCCCTTCCTCCTCCCTTACAAGCCTTCCCCAACTAACGGAAGAGTGTAAGACCCCGGTGAAATACTTGTCTTTTGATTCCTGCGCGTGACACAAGTTTTTACAGAGAGAGGGTAGCGTCGTTTTTCTGAACCTTTCGCCTCAGGGGCGCACGAAGACCCGTGACGAAGCCAATTTAACAGTCGGACCGGCACGAGTCATCTGTCAGAGACTCTTCTCCTGGTTGCAGCCAATCACCGGGCTGCGGGCTGAATGGGGACAGGTGAGGATAGAGGATTCTTTTTTTTTTTTTTTTAAAAGATCATTTGAATTTCAGGATACCCGTTTAGGTGGTCGATTTGTTTAAGACAGGGATGTAAAGCTTGCGGTCCGCAGGCCACACGCAACACTTTCACTGATTGTGTGTGGCTTGCGGTCCGCAGGCCACACGCAACACTTTCACTGATTGTGTGTAGCCCTTATTATGAACCATCATGCAATGCGATTTTTTTTCTTATTTTTATATAAACGTCTTAGAAATACAACATTTGAGAATGATGGGGATTAAATAGTCACGCTATTATAGTTAATTACGGTTACAACAAAATCTAAAATATTATTAAAATTGAAAAATGACGCCTGGACATGGGAATCGAACCCGGGACTTGTGGCTTAGTACACCAATGAGTTTACCACTTAGCTATCCAGGAATCGTCCCTTTTCCCAGGGTCACTCTTCATTCAAATTTAAGGGAGAGTCTGTGACTGACGTGTGTAAATCGTCAGCTATATATGAGTGATCAATTAAGAAAACACGCTTCGATGGTCACGTGGTCTAACGCGCTACTCTCTGAGTAGACTAGACTGCCGAGGACGGAGAGATAAAGGTTCAAATACCGTTCGGGTGTAACAGGGCCCCTACACGATCAGTCAGACTGTCAGTATTAATAAAGTAATAATCTATACTGACAGTTTGACTGATCATGTAGGGACAGTACTGATGGACTGATGGCCGGACCGACTAAAATACTGATATGATCTGAATTTTCTAAATACATCAGTCTCAGTCCGTCAGTCTTGCAAGTGGTGGGAGAGACTGACATTTATACTGACATTAGTACTGACCGTGTCAGTACTGACAAGCATGCGAGCGAGCGACTGAGTGACTGGGTGGACAGACTGGTGAGCGAGTGAATGGAAAGATAGCTCTCGATAGTTATTGACGAGGAGGCCAAGGTTCGAATCTTAGCTCAATGAACTGAGGCTGGTTTTTGACAAGTTATTTATTGTTGTGGTTTTCCCATTCTCTCTCCAAGATAATGGTGATTCTTATTGGTAGAGGCTTACTTTGATTATAATATTGAAGTATTTTAACATACATGATTTATGATCTTACCAATTAAACTATGCCGTTAGTAGCAAGTGTGCTAAACCTATCGATAATAATAAAAATGTCAAAATGAGAAGTTTTTCTAGCACTCAATAAACCAACATACATTAATATTGCCTAGCGCCTGTGAACTAGACTGTACCGGCTCAAGCGCTCACTCGCTCCAGTCTGGCCACCTCTCATTACAACCAATGCGTTCTATTTTATATTTTAGTCGCTCGCTCGCTCAGTCTGGCCAAACCCTAATGAGGGTTACATTTCCTAAATGGTTTTCAATTCTCCCTACATGCAAATGCGGGTAAACTTCTTTTAAATATAAACTTACTAATCCCTAAAACCATCATCGTAGTTAGTACATAAGCGTATAACCCGAACTGGTAGTAAGACGCGGGGGTAAGAAAAAACTTAACCACAGAGGATGTGTTAGTAAAATCTTTGATTACAATGAAGTGCAAACATATCTATTATACAAGAGACACGACGTTAGTGACACATTCAGACACCAGGCGCTGTAGTTTGTACGTGAGTATGAGCAGATAACTGTAACCTCTGTAGTCTGTTATTATTTCCTTTTAACTCCCGATGTGGAACTATAAGACCGCGACAAAGCTTCGCTACTCCAGCTGTTCCGCGTCAACGGTTTCTGTGATATGTTAATTTCATATGAAGGAGGTTATCAGCTCCTCCAACCCATGGATTTCTACGAGTGAGAGAGAAAGAGCCTACACATTTTCTCAGCAAAGGTATTTTCACATAGGCCTATTTTACAGGGTCCATTTTTCATGACACAATCGACTTGGAACCGGGACTTCCCCTTTAATGGAAGTTGTATTACGGATTTTAATATCTAAAAAAAAATCCATTGACCTTAGCTGGGTTTGAACCTATTTTACCACAATACCGCCGAGGCTGACACGTCAATCTTAATTCAGCTGAATAGGTTCAGAATAGTATCTGCACATGGGTGAACTGATACAAAAGGTTTCATCACGCAAACAGTAGAGCGGTGATTCCAAATATCAATGAGTGTGTGTGTGTGTGTGTGTGTGACGCCCTATAATGATTCTCTTCCAGCCAAGCATTGTTTCAGCTTCGGAACAAATGCCATTGATTTATCTATCTCCTCGGATTCAATAAAGGGAGGCATAGTTCCACACGAATTGTTAACCCTCTTCACCCTTCCGATAGTAAATCAGGATGGCAACGTAATAGTAGCCATTTTATGATACAGTGATGAAGGCGAAATATCCTGACTGACTTAAGGTGGGAATATAGAAATAGTGAGTTATGGGGAGTGTTTTTTTTTTAAAAAGTTTTCGTAGAAAAACATTCTTCTGGCCAAAATAAATTAAATATTTCTTCAGTTGAAACATTGTTTAATTTTATTCACATGGTGATACCAACAGTTGTTGGATATCTGTCAAGGGTGTTCCGGAATTTAATGACAACTTTTTTCTCCTAATTTAAAAAAGTTTCTCATCTAATAATTCAACAACTGTTGATATCAACAAGTGAAGAAAATTAAACTCTTACGTTTCTACTGGAGAAATATTTGGTTTATTTCGTTATGTCGCTATCCGTCGTTGTTTCGTTATCTGATAGCTCATGATCTTAATAAAATAAATCATACATTAGTAGCCGATAATTTCCACACGTCCATCATAGACTCTGCCTTAAAATATTAGTGAAGAATGACCCTATGCACAGGATGATTCCTGAAGAACTTAGTGTTTAGAGCATTGACGTACTAAGTCAAAGGTCCCGGGTTTGATTCCCGTGTTCAAGTGTCATTTTTCAATTTTCAGAAAAAAAAAAGTTTTACTCAAAGAACTTAAAAAAATAAAACACTGCACTTAACCCGCTTTCCCTACATCCGCAACTTAACGACCGTTACTTTTTCATGTTTTAGCGTCCTACTGCCTTGTCCGTGATATCCATATAATCTTAGTAAGCGTCGTACTAACCGTTAAAGTTTTTTTCGTTTATGTAACTTACTACCAATGTATCAGAAATTTGTGTGGAGGGAGAATGGGAAACCATTTAGCAAAAAAAAAAAAAAGTACCTCCGACCAGGATCTGAACCCTGATCTTTTCGTAATCAGCATTCAAATCTTTTACAAGCGTGTTGCCATAAACTATTCGAATATTTATAATAATGGAGGGAAATGATTAAGAAGGTAGGATTTTTAAATATAATATGTACACCTGCATTTGCTTGTTGGTATATTAGGTGATCCATTTTTAAGGAAGAAAAAACTTCGTATCACTCGGACAGGGATTTGAAATCCCGACCTCCCCGTCACTGTCAAATTGGACAATACGAGAATGACACCCTTGACCCCATAACCACTGGTTCGTGTTTACAGTTTATGTTTTGAAGTAGTTTCTTTAATTATTAGCTAGTTTCTTGGAACTAGTTCCACAGGATACTATCTGGAAATATATTTTTTCTTGATAGTGTTTTGAATTAGAACTAGTTCCTGTCTTCTAGTTCCTGTCTTGAAATAGATGCACACGTTACTGTATATAAACAGTTCATATAGCTACCGTCTATATATAGTTCCACACTTTACTGTATCTAAATAGTTCTTATAGCTACCGTCTATAAATAGTTCCACACTTTACTGTATCTAAATAGTTCTTATAGCTACCATCTATAAATAGTTCCACACTTTACTGTATCTAAATAGTTCTTATAACTACCGTCTATAAATAGTTCCACACTTTACTGTATCTAAATAGTTCTTATAGCTACCGTCTGTAAATAGTTCCACACTTTACTGTATCTAAATAGTTCTTATAGCTACCATCTTGAAATAGTTCCACACTTTACTGTATCTAAATAGTTCTTATAACTACCGTCTATAAATAGTTTCACACTTTACTGTATCTAAATAGTTCTTATAGCTACCGTCCATGAATAGTTCCACACTTTACTGTATTTAAATAGTTCTTATAGCTACTTTCTGGAAATAGATCCACACTTGACTGTATTTAAATAGTTCTTGTAGCTCCAATCTTGAAGTAGTTCCACTAGTAACTGTCTGAAATATTCTATAGCTAATATACTGTTTTACCGTCTGAGGCGTCGATCTCGCAATATACTAGACTGACAATGACGGGAGATCGAGGTTCGATCCCAGTCAGGTATAAATGAGGGTAGCTTTCCTGAATAGTTTTCCACTCTTACTTCACGCAACTTAGGTTACACTTCCTATAAATTCAACCTACCTAATCCCTAAAACATTAGAGTAATTAGGACATAGGCGTATAACCCAAACAGGTAGTAAAACGCGGTGCGTTCGTAAAAGGTTATTCCCCTTTTCGAGCAAAGGGAAAGCTATGTTCTCTATGAAATCCAAAGATAACACTCACAGAGAGTATTCTCGCTTTTACATCGGACTAGTGGCGCTGTTAGTGGAGGCTACACGCACTCTACAGTACGTCACACGCGTAAACAGAAGCTATGTACAGGCGTGCGCATAAAATTAAAAGCCTTATTTTATAATTTGCATATATTTTGCTTTTTAACTTTCTCACAACACTTCGAAGAGAAAGTATCGTGATCACAAAAAAATAAAATACTCGAATTTAAGATTTTGATAAATGTCGACGTTTCATGACCCCCTGAAAAAAAAAAAAAGTGGTTTTCGCAATCCCATCTGTCTATATCTCTGCCAGAGCAGAAACAATTTTACAGATTGGGCTAAAACTTGATATTTGGGACTTTCATAAGGTCTCTCTGAGGGTCCTTTGAAATTATATGTCTAACAATAAAATTAAGGGTAGTTTACAAAAGGGCAGAAAAAAAGAAAAAAACAACAGTCGTCTCAAAATTCGCTCTAACAATTTTGATTAAATTTTATATCGAGAGACACTGTTTATAATTATAAAAAAGATGACAATCCTCATTTCCTTATGAAAATAACTTTAAGGGTACTTTACATTAAGGAAATTTTCCAATTTTTGATAATTTCTTCGCAACTATTTAAAATACAAAATAACTTACCATTTTAAAATTGTAGTACATACTATTAAAGATAAAAAATATTTTATTGGAATATATTTTTATAAAACTAATAATTTCTTAGCTATGAGCAAATGTATATACTTTTAATTCATATATTTGAAAATTAATTAGACTCTTGTGATCTTTGGTGGACAAAGATGTTTATTTTTTCTCAACTTTTCTGTAACAGTGTTCCTAGTTCCTAGTACCATAGAGTAAGTAACAGTGTATATTATACCATTTTTGATATTTGGTGTAGTGTTTCTACAACAATATGTAGACCTATTATTAAGTTTCACAAATCTTATGAGCTTTTGGTAAATTTCTATTTTAAGATAAAGGCGAGAGAAAGTCATTGCGGTGCACCGTACTATTTATTATTTATTTATTAACAGAACCTGATATATTTTTTCGATCTTTATGACAAATTATTTAACCTATGGGATTAGATTGAGGAAATATAATAAAATAATATAGACAAACATTCACCCATACAGGTGGGTATACGTATAAAGGAGCTGGTCTTGAACATTCCAGTTCATTGATGAAAGGAAGGCCAAAGTTCGAATCTCTGTTAGGTGTAATGAGGTGGTTAATCTACTAAATGTTTTTCTACTAACTCTCTGTACATTAATACGAATACATTTCTTCTAAATTCTTCCTTCCTTATTACTATAACATTAGTGTAAATATTAGAATAGGTGGACGGGTGGTAGGAGGAACTGATTGGTGATTTACGGGAAATTCATTGAACACCTTGTACCCACACCGATGGTCACGTTGTCCATGGTGTCATATTTGTTGTATTACACAAGGTTTAAAATCATGGGTTTTTTTCCACTCCATTGGGCATGGGGTTGATTTTTAAACATAACAACGCGCATTAGTAGAATACAATAACATATCTCAGTGGCGTGAGCCCATTATAGAGCTATACCAACCGAGCCGCCGCCGCCGCCACCACTAGCACCAACATTTGCGGTTAGAGGGTGTCATGTGGTCAGCACAGAGAAGGCTCAGGCTACTTATCTCAGTTTTATAGACCAGAGCCGAAATTATTTTATTCAAGTAATTCCTCATTTGTCCTCACGAGACACTGTTTCACAGAAAAATTATGGAATTACATAAGATCGAACTCGGGACCTCTGAATCTGTAGCCAGGAAGTCAGGCAAGTAGACCACAATGGCTTTCAGTAGAATATAATACTGTTTATAATATGACATTGAAATAAATAATCCGAGTCTTTAAAACAAGAGAAAATCCTATTACAAATATTTTAATAACTTGATTCTCGGTAAATTTTTCAGATTGAACTATATTGTTTACAGTAGTAAGACGCGGTGCTAAATAATAAATAATATATTGTTTACATTTCGTAATAATTCACTCGTAAATAGGACAATTAAAAACAATTATGAGTCGTCAATTTTTATTATTTCCTTGTATATAAAAATATCTATTTAAAATATCTATTGAAAATGATACGTTGGTGCTGAAATTAACAGTCGTTGTTTTAATCAACTAAAACAAAATGAAACTTTTGCACACAGCTATACATAGGTGTGAAACAGAATGAATGAATGTATGTATGTGTGTGTATGCGTGCGCACGTACTTTGTTGAGGTTCATGCCCATAAAGCCGTGTTAATTATGGTAAGAGCTCACTCGTAATCATAACTAATAGGGAGTGTAAAATCTTACCGAGCTCATCATACATGATAAGAGCGAATATTTACATGATTATACGTAGGAGGATCTTAACTATGAAATTAGTGGAGTAACCATATTAAGAAATACCAGAAAGTGGCAACCCTCTTTTAAGTTAATTAATTATTTCATAGATCTAAAACTAAATTAGTTAGAATATAAACTAGTAGCTCTGCGAATATTAGACCTCGCTCCTTCCATGTTCTGATAGTTACTCTACAGTCTTACAGTAGCTCCTTGGCTTCTTCGGTGCTGACTGACAGCTCACAACTGACTTCTGACAGTCATTTAGGTATATACCTAGATTTTGACCATCGGAAGTGACAGCTGCTAAACACATGTTTTTGCAGATCATATGGTTCAGCGTAGGGACACATAATTTGGTCTGGTAACTTTTCAAAGCTTTTATCTGTCAGCTGTGAGCTGTCAGTCAGCACCAAAGAAGTCGTGGGGCTACTGTACTGTAGATTCACACGTTCACCGAAAAAACAAACGCAGAAAAGAAACGTGGTCACGTGATGAGATCTAATCCAATCAAAAGATTTACGCCTCATAGGCTCGAACTGTTCTGCTGAAGTTCAACTAAATCTTGATTTACATGCTCACCGTTAAATAGAAAGCAGAATCTGCCTCAATGGCGCATCAATTCATACTCCGTACGTTGACCCATGCTGTATTGCAATATAAACTTAAAACAGCTGACTAACAACATATTTTATTCTCTAGTAGATAAATATATATTTTAGATCATTCTCCTGATGAATGTTATTCAAATTATGACGTTGTGTCTTGGCACAATCAAATACATAGATACACACGCTTTAAATTAACGAGTTATTTCGAATCTCCTCACAACGTTCAACGAAGCTGTCTGCTTGCTTCTAGCTCTACAGCGCATGCGCTGTCATATGCACATGCGCACTGATGAGATGGTTGGTTCTGTGATCTGATTGGTTCTCCTGTGCTGAAGATTTCAGATATCAAAATATTGAAGTGGGTGTAAATATATATGTTAGTGTTTTTACTTTTATTAGTGCCCTATTATTTTCTTACTATTCTATCATTCTATTTAATTATCACCCATATGTAGGGAAGTGAATCTTACAAAAATAAAATCTGACGTTACTATTGAGGCAATATTTGATTTATTTTGCCGGAAAAGAAAATATATTTTGTTATGTAAATTGCAAAAAATACTGAACCTTTATCGCGTTTCCTTCCATATTACCTTAAGACTTATGATCGACCGCAATAATCAAATTAAATGACAATGATAGAGAGTACAGGGTTCTTCAACACGCGTTAGCATTTTTTTTCGGCCCACTATCTAATGAAAATTATAAAATAATTTCAAGAGAAAAATGACATATACAGGTATTTATTCTATATAATCAACAAATAAAATTAATATGTATCTTTTTCATCGTTGAATGTGGGGAATGCCAGGCCACCACCGTGGTTCGGATTCCATGTTAAACTGTAGGTCCTTCATTTTCATCTCACAATCACCCTACCATTACACATTAGCGTAAGTGCGTATAATCCGAACGGGTAGTAAGACGCGGTGCTAATATTAATAATAATAATAATAATAATAATTTTTCATCGTATCTTACGCTATTCCATAAACAATTTTTGTTGGGTTTTTTTTTTCCGTGAAGAAAATTACTACGCTTCTATAAAAATGTGTACTTTGAACCGGCAAATGACAACTCTGGTAGAAAAGACAAATCGCGCTATCTCCTGTTATGAAACAATAACAACAACAAAAACAACAACGCACTAGACATATGAAATTTCACCTTTCGGAGATAGACCTAATCCGTGGTGTGAGTTTAAGAATGAGTTAATACGAATATTTTTAATATGTATTCAATTTAATACTGTCGTTAAAGTATTGCGGCCCACGAGCCAACAAGAGACAGAAATTTTGTCCTTGGACATAAAAAAAAAACACGTTGAAGACCCCCCTCCCAGACTAGACTTTGAAAATTGAGTTGCTTGTATTATAAGAGCGCTTCGATGTCAATATTTCCCGCCATCCCCTATTCTTGTCTTATCCGGGGATTCCCTCTTTCCCCAAGGGATGTTGAGGGGGTCGTCACGATCCACTCGGGTCTCTCTTGGAGAAAGGTTTATTTCCCCGCGCGGAGGTGGACGGAGGTATGTACACTGAGCTAATTGTGAGAAGCTTCCATTATATTAGACAAATGTTTGCTCAACTTGAATATGGAGAAATGGACATGGTAGAGGGAAAAGGTGAAAATTATATGTTTTAGATTTAGTAAAAATTTGTATATATTAATATTTTGTTATGTAAATTATTCAGAAAATAAGAATTTTAAGTAAATGCCAATAGCCCCGGTTGGGTAAAAATATGTGAAGTCCAAGGGCCAAGGACATATGAAGCATTTTTTTCATACAAAGGGGGTCTGATATTCTTACTATATCTCTTAACAAAAAATAAAAGTTGTATACGTTAATATAGACCCCCCACCTCCTAATTTTGGTTATCAGTTCTGGTTCCGGTTCGACTACTTAATAAAAGATGATACATGATTTGACGTATAAATATATTATTATTATTATTATTTAGCATCGCGTCTTACTACCCATTCTGGTTATAGGCTTTAAGTACTAATTACACTAATGGATTAGGAACGTTGAATTAGAGGAAATGAACCCGCATTTGCGTGGAGGAAGAGTGGAAAACCATTTAGGAAAAACCACCCAAAGTTCACCCGACCGAGATTCGAACCTCGATCTCCCCGTCCTCAGCAGTCGAGCACAACATGACAAGCACGTTAGCCAACTACGCCACCGAGGCGGGTAGATAATTTTAGAAAGCAAGTCAATGTTTTCAAGGCGCAACTAGTATAGTGACTGTAATTTCGTCATATGAAGGGGTTAAGGTGATTGGCCCTTTTCATTTGTCGTGGATATGATGAGCCATGGGAAAAAACGGTTATCTTCATGAATTTTTATTGTTTTGCTATTTTATTTTCAGAAACACTTTGTTCAAGAATTGAAGCATGTTGATTAAGTTATACTTTTTGTAGATATACCTCCTCTATAATTTTAACAGTGATCAAATATTGATAAAATTAACATTTTTCAATAGAAAACTGCTGGCTTAGTAACAAAAAAATAAGAAAATGTAACAATTAATAAACATCGGTACATTACCTTAGAAGGGGCGTTAAAAATATTAACATAAACATTTCACTAGTTATCGAGAAAACTGATATTTCCAGGACCTGCCCGGTTGCTAGCGCCATCTACGGTTTCTGTGATCCATCTGTTCTTGTTGGCGCGGAAGGATACTTTGGTTGGTTATGAAGCCACGCCACACCTTTCACCCTCCCGCCCACCATCCCTCAAAATAGGTTTGAGACTTGCATTCGACAGGGCCAAGGGCCTCAAGTGTTATCAATAGTTAAACAAGAGGCTTAAGTGGATGGTGAACTGATCTTTTTCTTCCCTCTTTGTATATTTTATTCATGGGTGTATATAAGCGTGGTTCTTTTTAGAGTGCTTAGGTGCGCTAAGTTAAGATGCAACCCACTCCGCAAACAGCTTCAAGTAGGCAACGTCGTTAACGAGGCGTCTTCGGACAGGTTGATGAGTTCTTCATCAGCCTATTTCAATATCACAGTCGTCATGAAGCATTTTCTCAATACAATTCTTATGTACGACATTTTTACATCTCTTGAAAGAAAGTCACAATCAATATATTCTTTAAACACGTTACACAATCCTCACTTTAAAAAAAACAACAACGTGATCCACCAAAAATAGGCTTGCGACTCATAGTTTGGGAACTACTGTGCTAGACAGAAGTTTGTGAGGGGGAAAAACAAGAAAAAAAAGGATGGACTAAAGGTGGATGGAAAGGGTTGGGTAAAGAGTCCATACAAGCGAAGTAAAAGGTAAATAGGACGTCTGAAAGGGTGAGAATGGAAACTGGAGTGATTTTCTGAGATATGAACTTTATTGTGAACTTGGAAGACTTTTTTTTAAATCCCCACCCCCACCCCACCCCTATACCGACCTCTCTTGCTTGCTGAATCGTGTTTGAAATACAAATTCTACTCTTTTTCTATTTTCAAATGGTTTGAGGACACAAAGGAAGTGGAAAATGAAACAAGAAAATAACCTTATCTTTCAAAGAAAAACTAAAAATAACAAAATTAATATCAACGTTCTAGCTATAGCAAGTATACGTTACTTTAATAAATTTAATGTTTAAACTTTAAATAAATGGTCAAACAAAATTCTTACGTAATTGCTTATTGCATTCTAATTTAATTTGAAACAATATTTAAAATAATCAGTAATCAGCAAAATACCTTTAAATAAATTTTCCTGATAAAAAATAACACATTTTATTTAGATAATCAAATGAAACATTCTTAAGGTATACATTTGAAATACAATAATTGCTACAACCATTTATTTGAAATTTAAAAAGTCGTAAGAATCAACTTGAAAGAGATAGGATGTGATGATGTGGACTGGATGGAACTAGTTAAAGATAGGGAATTGGCGTTCTCCTGGAAGTTCTGCGACGAGCTCTTGACATCCTAATGCTATAAAGCAAGTAAATAAGTAGATAAGTAAAAGTAAGTAATTAGTAAACAAGCCAAAAATGATTTTTTTTAAAGAAAAAACAACAAAATATATTTCTTACTTATCATGTAAAACATTCCCCAGATATGAGCAAAATCGTTGAAGCCATTTTAGAAATACATCAAATTTTCAAAAAATCAGTCATCAGCAAACAACCCTTAGTTTTTAGTTAGTTTATTTTAGCAGTGGCTTTTACCACCCATTTGGGTTACACGCTTTACCCTTGGTTAAAGGAGTAAAATAAAAATGACTATTTCAGATTTACGTCTAAATATAAAGTTAGAACGGAATTCATCAAATCAACAAAATGTGTTTTCTCCAACCTCATCACCGGTAAATCAGATTAAAATGAGCTCGGGCTTTAGGCTGCGTGCCCACCAGCACGGTTTTGAATCAATTGATTATATCACCGCCTCCCCCCCTCCCCCAACCGTGGATTCAACAATTTTATAGGGGAGGACCCGCTTCAGTGGTTTAATGGTCAAAGGCGTCACTCTCGTGTTAGACTGACCAGCGTATGACGGAGGGGATTGGGGCTCGAATCCCGGTAGCTTCTATTTAGAGTGTTTTTCCCTATGCAAATGCGGGTAGATTACCTCTATAACGCTTTCTTCCTTATCCCTACACTATTTGAGTATCCATTATATATGCTATTAAACCTGAAGAGTAGTGAGACGAGATGATAAAAGAGAAGAGAGGGGAAGACCCCTATGTCATCAATGATATATAGACTTTTTAACCCACCTCGTTGTCCGCGTGGTCTAACGTGCTACTCTTGAAATATACTAGATTGCCGATGACAGGGAGATCCGGGTTCAAATCTCGGTTGGATGTACTGAGGGTGGTTTTTCCACCCTTTCACCACACAGATGCGTGTACACTTCATATAAGTATAGACTCCCTAGTACCTAAGACCATAAGCGTGATTAGTGTATAAGCGTGTAGCCCGAACGGTTAGTAAGACGCGGTGCTAAGAAAAAGAATATATTTTATATTTGTCCGTCGTTTGAAGTTACTTGACGAAAACCTATAGGCTAAAAGTAGCTCTTAAGGCATTTCCCCTTATTTTCCATTGCAGGCTTCAAGTTTCACGAACACACACACTTTCCAGGAGGTTGATTCTGTAGTGCACTTCAGTATGACGGGGATTCCCTACAAGGAAAAAAAAAAAATATATATATTTTCTTCAAGGGAAGGCCCAAAAAAGAGATTTCTTGAGATTTCTCATCTGTTCAAAGTGGCGTTTTTCAGGGGTGCATGGGTAGCATTTCAAGTGTGCGTTTGACAGTTTACCTCCCCCCCCCCTTTCTCCCTCTTTTTTTCCCGCCACTTTCCCCCACCCCTAAACCAGCTCCTCCGCGTAGCCCTTTCAACCATCTACTTTACTGGGTGTCTCGTACAGATCACTCGGGTAATATTGATCATCAATCATAATGGATGGTCTATGGAAGCGAGGTATTAAACAAGGATGATTTATGAATATATAGACGTGTTTAAAAAAAATATATGATTAATTCTCTTGGGAAAAAAACCCCCATCATAAAATCATGTTTTTATAGAAAATTAGTGTGCATAGGAACCAAATCAATGAAATAATAATATTTAGCACCGCGTCTTACTACCCGTTCAGGTTATACGCTTTTAAGTACTAATTACGTCAATGCATTATGAATTGGGAAGGTTGAATTAGAGGAAGTGATACCCGCATTTGCGTGGTGGGAGAGTGGAAAACCATTTAGGAAAAACCACCTCCAGTTCACCCTGACCGAGATTCGAACCTCGATCTCCACGTCCTCAGCAGTCGAGCTAAACACAACAAGCGCGTTAGCCAACTATGCCACCGAGGCGGGTCAAATCAATGAAGTGGTGTTCTAACCAAACGTAGCCATTTCAGTTTAAATCCCATGATATTAATATATATTTTTTTTAAATCTTCTTTTGGGTGCACTGCGGAGTTTTTATTTATTAAAGAGTTGCATGATCTGCCCCTACGTGAAATCTGATACATTTAGTCTAAGATCCACCTTTCTCATCTCTACCCCATTAGTGTAACTACATCTACCACCTCTGTGGTCAGAGTTCCTGACTACAGATACAAATGTCCCGGGTTAGATCTCCGGCGCAACCAAGGTCTTTTTGTGAAGTAATGAGTCTGTAACGGGGCCTAACTCACCCCCATGAGCTACTTGAATAAATAGATAGCTGTTCCAGTCTATAAAACTGAGATAAATGGCCGAAGGGTACGTCGTGGTGATCACACGACACCTTCTATACGAAAATATTAGTTTAAATATCGCTAACAGCGGCGGTCGCTCGGTCGGTGTAGTTTGATCTCGGGTTCACACAATGGAGTTTTTTAAATAGATAGTACAGAGGGGTAATAAGACTCAGTGTACACACATGAACTAATATAGCAAAATTTGAGTAATATTTTTCATGCCTCATCAAGAATTTGAATGACTATTTATTTATATTATTTGAACAAACTTTTATACTTTAATTTTTCAACCTCTCTTAATGCCCGTTCGGGTTATACGCTTATAAATTAGTCTCGTTATTGAGGTAAGGCTGAGGAAGGTAGAATTTAGCGGAAATGTTTTCGAATTTGCTCATAAAAATAGTGGGAAACCATTTATTAAACACTACCCTCATTTGTCTGGGATTTAAGCACTGACCTACCCATTATCAATAAAAATAGACTGAATAAACATAAAATTTAGGTCACGTGCCTATCAATGCGAGTTTTTTTTAATGCTTCGACTTCCGTTGCTTTTATATAAATGGCTAAAACCTAAAAAAAAAAAAAAATTGAATTTGTTTTATAAAAGTGTAATAATAGGTCACAAGATAGCTTGCACCATCTGTAGTGAAGAGAAATGGACCCACAATAGTCGAACGGGAAAATAACTACCACGTCTCTGTAGAATTAGATAGAGTGGAAGTAATAAGGAGGTGGTTAGGAGAAAGAGAAACGGGAATGGACATAGATATGAGAAGCATCCAAAAGATAAGTCGAAAAAAAACTTCCCTCTAAATCGGTAAAAAAAGGAACAATCCTTGGAAAAGATTGTAGAAAATAGTCGATAACATCCCGCATCAAAACTAATGGTATTAAACTTACATTCCATTACTTTTATTCTTTTATAATTTTTATTGTACAAAAAATATATATTTTTAGCGAGATGTTTCTAAAAAAAAAAATCAATTTCTACTAGAGGCGTTTTTATGGTAAATACATGCATGCACAACAAAGTGTAAAGGAAATAGAGTTGAAAACAACAAAAACGTAAGCCTAGTAATAATATTCAACTCTAAATCTTTCTTTCCATATCATTCCTACCATTATTCCCCTATTTCTTTTCCCCTTTCTTTATTTTACGCCTTTTATCCACTGTATACATTTATATTTTCCCTTTATTTCCAATTTCATTTTTCATAACACCTTCTAGTTTTTCTTGTCTTTATCTTTCTCCCCTTACTCTTTCTTCTCTCCATTTATTTAAATTAATCCAATTTTTTATATTCGCTTAGTTCTCTTTTTCATATTATCTCATCTCCCTCTTTTATATATTTTTATCTCTCTTCTAACTTACTCTTTCTCTCCCTCTAATATTCCTTCTTTCTCTTTCTCATTCATTTTTATCTAGTTATCAATTTTTCTTTCTCTCCATCTTTGATCTTTCATTACTTCTCCATTATTTTATCACTTCTTTTTCTCCACATTAATTTATTTTCTCTCTTTTTTTATCTTTCTCTATCCTCCTTTAACTCATTCTTACTTTATTTTATCTCCCTTTTTATTTTATCCATTCATCTATTTCCCTTACTTTTTATTCATCTTTTTATTTGTCTCTGCATTTCTCTTATTCACTATTTATACTTTTTTTTGCGTTCTTTCTCTCTTTCTTTATAAATATATTTTGTTAAACAACATTTGGTGATCCTTCGGTGCGCATGGGTGAGATTTACCACTGCAACCCCACCCCCCTCCATCAGCAATCCAGTGTGTTGCTAATTTTACCCCTTAGACGGTGTGATCGCCAGTACACATAGTAGTAAGGGAGCAGGGAGAAACTAAAACAAATCATGTTAGGCTTTAACTATCATTTTTTTTCAGCATCCCCTTTTAGTACCTGTCCGGGTTATACGCTTATATAGCCTATTAATGGTTTTAGGGATAAGAAAGGTAATATTTGGAGGAAGTGTACCTACATTTTTCTTGTAAGGAGAGTGAAAACCTCAATTTGGAAAAAAAAACACCCTCAGTACACCCGACCGAGATTCGAACCTCGATCACCCCGTCATAGTTAATCTAGTCTACTGCGAGAGTAGCGCGTTAAACCACGCGGCCACCGAGGTGGGATTCATTCAACTTAAACAACAGTTCATAAAGTCATATGCTGACAAACATTGCACTTATTTTGCGCGTGCATTTAACCATTTTGTGGGAGTTGATCTCTGGCGTGTAAGGAATAAAAATTTGACATTCCAAAAGTCACTTACTAGTTTCCCCGCAAATAATTATCCGTTTCAGACGTTCATAATCTCAAATGGTGTATTTATACCAGGGTGTCGAACCGGAAATAATACCAGAACCGATAACAGAAACTAACAGTTATTTTTAAGGAGCCAGAAACTCTAAAAATAAATTGCGTCAGTAACCAGGCCCACGATTTTGAATCTATATATTTTTATGTTGATAAAGGTTATTTTTGGTTATTAAATATTAAAAAAAAAATATATATATATATATATTGCAATGTATACCCTTCTTTTTTAACTCAATGGTGACCTGGTGGTCTAAGGGTAAGGTGTCGGACTTCTGTGCTGGGGTCCGGGGTTCAATTCTCGGTCCCGACACAGATTTATATGATTACCAAACCCTTCCTTCACCTCTGACAAGACATCTTGTGAATGTGAGGAATGCCAGGCCTCCACCGTGGTTCGGATTCCACGTTTAACTGTAGGTCCTCCATTTCATCTTACAATCACCCTACCATTACACATTAGCGTAGGTGCGTATAACCCGAATGGGTAGCAAGACTCGGTGCTGCTAATAATAATAATAATAATAATAATAATAATAATAATAATTATTATTATTATTATTTAACTCAACCCTATTTTGAAATATTCTATTTTTCCTTCTCTATCAAGGATATTTTGTCAAAGTCGGATGTATTTATTTGTATTTTCTTAAATAATTAATTTTGAATTATTTTTATATTATTTTTTAATGTATAAATATTTACGAGTCTTATTAACTGTAGTTTAACTATTTAATAAGAAATTAAAAGAACTGGAACCAGAACAGTAATCTAATTAAGAACCAAAATGAATCTAATCTTTTATTTTTCTCTAACTTGAATCTGAACCGGAACCTTAAAATGTTTACTGGATGAAACGGAACATGAAACAGAACAGATAGATATTTCGGTTCAACTACCTGATTCCTACAGCCTTTATAATAGGCTGTATTATTTGTTGTATCATCAAAGGGCCTGCAGGCTGCAAAGAATCATGGACCAGACCCACAGCCTACAGGTTAAAATGGCCGCGTTCATTAAAAGAACTTGAGTCCTTCAACTCAAGTATCGCTAGGTACAATCCCGAGTAACAACATCGTTGTCAAGAAGACATTTTTTAAAAGAGTTCACTTCTAGTGTTAATAAATTGGATTTCACAAAGTTAGGTTCAGGTAGCAGCCATATACCTTTACATAAACCAACCCCTCAAACGAGCTTACTCAAAATATAAATTAGAAAGAAAACGTATAATGTAATGATCATTTTTTTTGTTCACGCGATTGATCTGTAAATTGTTTAGTTGTAAGCAATACCGTTGAGTAGTTACTTGTCTTAAAAGGTTTGCCCGTTGAAAGAGAATAAGGGTTGGTGAGTAAAAGTGGAAGGGGGGAGGGATTGCTGATAACTGAACAACTGTGTTCAGACCACCCCTCTTGGAAACTTTCTCTACAGCTTGTAGCCTTTATCACGAACNAAAGAGTGTAGCTAGATTTTCTAGATTTTGCATTTTATAACGTGGTTTATTTATAAAATAATAAATTTAGATAAATTTGATATAAGAATTGATTAGTTAACATTCGACAATAGAAAATGTGGTGTGTTCCAAGCGTAACGTACCCACTCCAAATCTTTTAGTTCGCGGCACTAACGCCACGAGCGTTAGCGATGTGGTTCTATTTGCCAGCACTAGAGTGGCGTTTCTAGACTTATCCATTTTCTATGCCACGAACAATTATTTGAATGTGAGTTGTTTCACTTGGTAGTGTTGTTATTAGTGAGAACTGCATCTAGCACTGCCCAGTGCCCAAGGACTCGACCTGGCTCATAGAGCGCAGTGAAACTCCCGTAAAACTGAATTCATACGTACGCTGAATTTTGAAAACAGAACAGTTAAGTCCGCACCTCTTAGTGTCGGTCTTATGACTACCGAATATATAATGCTATTGGGAGGTTAAAGTTATCTACCAGATAAAAGTTATCAGCCACTTTAATGTTTTACGCGTCTTATGAATTGAATTTATCTGCCAGATAGCTATTTGTAAGATAAATATATTTTTATTCAGAACACGCAAGATTGGTACAGTCGTTACTGATGCGCGCATGCGTATGAGCCCTGCTAATAGTGCTACAACCTAGCGAGTGGTGAGAACACTCAACATTTGTTAAATAATGGCGGCTAAACGAGTGCAAGTAAACAGATGGCGTCACGTGGACGCAGAAGCTAAGATGTCTTGCAAGTACTAATTTCAGTGTCTGCCAAAATGTGGGCTATAGTTGGGTACAACGTTTACATAATTTCATTTATTGTACTCACATTTTGATAATTTGTTCTTATATAAATAAATATAACTCTACAAATAGCTTGTCGGTTTTTATAAAAGTGTGAGTTAAATGTTCTAACTTTATATATAGTTAGAGCCCGGGCCTGTGCTTACTAAACACGTGAACCAAGATTTTAACCTAAAAACAGATTCTGATTGGCGAAACCTCAGTAAAAATAACACATAACTATGGCAACAACCATTTTAACTTTCAGATAAAAGTTATCGGGTACTTAAACCTCCTGATAAAAATGTGAAGGATAAATACATTTTATCTGGCAGATAAATGCTATGTGGCAGTCATAAGAGAGTCTTTTAACTTATCCACCAGATATAAATATTTATTTACCAGATTAATTTTTATCCAGGAGTGATAAGACAAGCCATTAGTGGTGCAGCTATTCACACACTCGCGGAAAGTTGGGAAGCTTTGTTTATCCATGTTGCATTAAAAGGTCAAACATAAAAACGTAAATATTACAATCGGTGCAAGTTACTGTATTTAAAATAAAATGAGAGATTTTACTTACTACCTGAGTTTGATTTTGTCATAGATAAACCTCAGGGTTCCAATATATTGTAAATTTTTTAAATAATCACTTTTGATATACGCCATCGTGAGAATGTGCTGTTTTTATAAATAACACACGTTTGAAAGTTTGCGCACGCGCTGATCAGTGATCGGGTCATCTTGGTGGCTTTTCTGTAGAAACGCTGGAAAAGTTGAAATTATCTCTATCCCAGAGCAGTGCGGGTGGGCTACTCTGACCACGAGGACTTCTTGTGATTGAATTAGAGCTGTCACGTGACTAAATATCAGCACTGCTCTCGTTTTACAGCGAACGTGTGAACTTACAGTAACTGGAGTTTAACTGTCTTTGAAAGGCCCGCAAGTTTGTCATGACTCATGACCGATATAGAGGATGGGTACCAGATATAAGTTTCGTAGAGACGTGAGAATTGTCGCGAGTGGAAAAGGACAATGAACACTGTCGGTGAAATTTCCCAACCAATGAGGTTAAAAAGAAGTGCGTGCAGACTAGGATAAAAGGAGCAAAAGGGGGAAACTTGCGGTTCCATATAGTATTTTAAGGACAAGAAGGAGTCTTTGGTCTGGAAACAGGATAACGGGGACTTCGTCAACTTCTCCCTAGAATTTCCCTTTAGAGGGGAGCTTATTTGCGTGGAAATAGAACAAAGGTTAGGGTGAAAGGGGTTGTATATATAGTCAGGACGTGATATGAAGAACTTTTTAGACTAAAAGAGTGTGCAGATTAGCCAAAATTGAGCAACTTTTTTTTCATTGAGTTTGTTAACATTCACTTTCTGAATACAATGTTTATAATACATTATAAGACCACGAATTACAAACTAACTTTATTATAAAACCAGCAACAAGTCTCCCACTGGCAATTCATCACGGATACATTATTACTAGAGTAATTATTCATAGGTTTTGTTGTGATTATAATCCCATATCCTTAACTCATTTAATCAATTTGTTTTATTAGTGCGTTCGACACGAAGCTAACACATATTTGTGATCACGAGGACTAGACGTCACTATCTTCTGGTTTGTTTTTTCAGTGCTAGAGAGATTGGAGTTCGAATACCAACTGGGTGCTATATGTTAAGGTTATACGCATGTAATTTAATTACTCTAATGGGGTAAGGATGAGGAAATAAATATTTTAGAGGTAACCAACCCAAATTTGATTTGAAGTAGAGTGGGAAACCATTTAGGAAAAAAAACTATCCTCAGTAGAACTGACTGAGATACGAACCTTGATCTTCCCGTCATCATTAGACTGGTCTAACATAAGATTGACGCCTTAGACCATTCTGCCACTGAAGTGGGTGTTTTTCATAATTGGTTTCACACGATTAAAATACGTGAATTCTAGTGCATTTCCTATAAATTCAACCTTCTTTATCCCCACTAAATCAATCGTAAATAGGTCGAAAGGGTAGTATTACACTGTTCAATAAACCCAAGTTATTATTATTATCATTGTAGGTTGAATTTTGGAGGGTAGCTTAGAGGAAATGTACCCGCATTAGTGTAGGGAAGAGATGGGAAAACTAAAGTGATAGATCACATGTGTAACCCTATCTTACTCCCCCCCCATCGCCACCAACACAGCTCACAATCAAACCTTCTTGTCATAGCCCATCTAGTATAATTCGAACCTGACGCTTTAGACCATTTGAATCCCTTTGAGGATTATTAGTATCGTTATTAAAATTATAAGCAAATTGTTTTTTATTGTCGTCATAGGGAAATACTAGTGCGTGTTTTATTATTTGACCTTCGCCCTTTCGTAACTAGCATAAGTCGTTAATAATATTTGAACTGAAATGTTTGAATAGAAAAAACTCCATTAGCTTTGAGACAAACATCAAAATAACTATTATTATTATTATTAGCACCGCGTCTTACTACCCGTTCGGGTTATACGCACTTACGCTAATGTGTAATGGTAGAGTGATTGTGAGATGAAATGAAGGACCTACAGTTTAACGTGGAATCCGAACCACGGTGGTGGCCTGGCATTCCCCACATTCACAAGACGTCTTGTCAGAGGTGATGGAAGGGTTTGGTAATCAGATAAATCTTTGCCGGGACCGAGGATTGAACCCCGGCCGCCAGCATAGAAGTCTGACACCTTACCCCTAGACCACCAGGTCACCGACATCAAAATAACTAAGTACTGTGAATAACGGTATGCTGGAAAATCGTATATATATTTTCTCGAATCCGAAACTAAAACATCCTTAAAATCTCAAATCAAAATTAGAAGCCTTAAAAATCTTCAATTTTATCTAAAATAAAAACATTTAAAATTGAATTTCAAAACAGCTTGTTTAAAAGGATTTGTGCGACTGACAAATATTTTTTTATCGTCACATAGATTATATTACGTTATAAATAACAAATAGAACACTTTTTAAGTACCTTAATTATATTACAAACAGTTTGTTCTTTATTGTGATTTTGTTATTTTCTCAACTACATAAGCTTACTATAATCCCTTTTACCAATTGCTAAATTTTGTGATTTTCAGTCAAGGTTTTCATATTAATATCTGAAATACTTTTTTTGTGATTTTTTAAAATCTCAAAACTGTCGAATAATTTAGGATTCGAGACATCAAGGATTTGAGGATTAGAGGAGTAAAGGATTCAAGAAATCAAGGATACGAGGAATTTAGCCTTAAATAAGTTGAAAAATTAAGAATTCGACGAATCAAGAATTCAAAGAATTAAGGAGTTGAGAATTTAAGTAATAAAGGATTTAAATGTTCAAGGATTTGAAGAATAAAAGATATGAGTATCCAAGTTATAAAAATACCTTTTTACGTAGAATATCCACGATAACACATACATGCAATTATTATTATAACTATTATTATTAGCGCCGTGTCTTACTAACCGTTAGGGTTATACGCACTTACGCTATTATGTAATGGTAGAGTGATTGTGAGATGAAATGAAGGACCTACAGTTTAACCACGGTGGAGGCCTGGCGTTTCACACATTCACAAGTTGTGATTAATACACGTCTTGTCAGAGGTGAAGGAAGGGTTTGACAATCAGATAAATCTGTGCCGAGACCAAGGATTGAACCCCGGACCCCCATCACAGAAGTCCGACACCTTACCTTTAGATCCCCAGGTCACCAATAATTGCAATTACAACACAACTTTATCGGACAGATAGAAAACCTGTTATTTGCTAATAATAGGGCTCTTACGGCTGGGTAATGTTTGACAATAAATCAAGCCATCGATGGCGGAAGAACACGAAACCAAGGGTTAATAAAAACAAAGTGTCTGTAATTTCTAGAACGAACAGGAGCGGCAAGGAAGTCCCCATCACCTGTTAAACAACAACAACAACAACAACAACAATAGAATTCAAAAAAGATTCTGTTATCAGTTCATCTACTTCATTAGCCCGCACGTTTTAATTAAACATGTACCGGTAGGAGGAAAGCCCACGATTATACCAACTAAACACATCATGGCACTAAGATGTATAGCAAGGACATTGAGACTAAGGTCATATGGCGTCATCAGTGTTGAGCTTAAGGTGGGAGTGAAGTTAACTTGAGAAAAAGGCTAGTATTTTTGCACCTTCTATAGAGAAACTTCGTTTAGGCCAAACTAAATAAAACATTTCTCAAATAGAAACGTGAAGTTTAATTTTCTTCGTATGGTGATAGCCACAGGTTGTTGAATATCTGGCAGAAATGTATATTGATCTATTTTAAGTGAGTGTGTGTGTGTGTGTGTGTGGGTGACCTGGTGGTCTAGGGGTAAGGTGTCGGACTTCTGTACTGGCGGCCGGGGTTCAACCCTCGGTCACGGCACAGATTTATCTGATTACCAAACCCTTCCTTCTCTCTGACAAGACGTGTATTAATCACAACTTGTGAGTGTGGGGAATAAGAGGCCTCCACCGTGGTTCGGATTCCACGTTAAACTGTAGGTCCTCCATTTCATCTCAAAATCACCCTACTATTACACATTAGCGTAAGTGCGTATAGCCCGAACGGGTAGTAAGACGCGGTGCTAATAGTAATATTTTAAGTGTGGGGTCTGTTTGTAAAAATTTACAATTATTAAGCCTATATGAATTCAAGATTTTAGATTTCGAAAAGAATTCTAATCTTTACTTTGTTGCTCAAATAAATTTGAGATCGTATATCCTGCTTTAATTTTTTTATCCGATCAAATATTTTTAAGTGTAAAAGATTCGAATCAAATCCATATATAATATTTTATAGCAAAAGGTTTTCGAATCGAATAAAAATATAGTTTTAGAGTAACTTATGTATACGACTATATATTATATATAACCTACTTATATAATTTTATACATATAAAATGTATCTTACATATAATTTACCCCAAATTTTGTGATTTGAATTTATTTCCATTATAGAATATTATATACTACATATATATTAGAGAAAAGACGTTTGAATTTCCAATTCCTCTAATCTTATGGTATTTGAGGAATTCGAGATTCGTAAGGTATCTAAAAGAAGTATAATATGTAAAACTTGACTTCATATAACAATTTTAAGCAATTGGCAAAAGGAATTATATAGACTTGTATATGGTAACCAATATTATATTATTATATAATAATCAATGTTTACACGGTTTAAAACGTCAGTCCCACAATATGTGCATTTAAAAAAAATACACCCTAGGTACTAGATCAATTACTTAGAATTTTAAATTCCAATCACCTGAGATGAGTTATAAAACTAAACACCTTTTAAGTGGCCACTTTAATAAAACTTAAAAATACTCCCCTCTCCCCCCCTCCCAGTCAAATTTCGTTAAACTCGGTCGACGCCTTTGTCAGTTGTCGCGGAATAAGACATCCAGACAGACAAACGGAAATGCCAAATGGTTGAGTTGAAACAAGACCACGATACTATTTGTTCGTTAAAATTGATATGACAAATATATTCAACAAAGCAGAAATTCTCAAATAACGGCTATTGCCGTAGATTAAGATTAAGTGAGTGGTTTTGCTCTTTAACCGTTTCTTTACGGGATTTAACGTTGACCGGTGAGGATTTTCAACCATTTAATGTATTATAATTTCTCAATTCAAGCGAGGATACCGTTTTGTACATCATCTTGTTGTTTTAGGTAAAATAGTTCAAGTCTCTGGAAAAAGGAGAATATAAAATATATATATAAAGAGAGAGGGGGGGGAGGGAGTTAATGAACAAAAACAAAGCATTATTAAACGAAAATGGGAAATTTCATGTAAAATAATGAAACTTAATACAAAGTGTATATAAAACGAAACAAACTGCTAAATGTAGTATCTCATGAAATATTAATATACACCGACGCACACCTCAAGTTTCCCGTAGCTTTTCACCAGTTTTATTTCACTGTCTAGGACACATTAAAAAAAAAACTAACTTTCCCTCACTCCCCGCTTACCCTATAACACCCCCTCCCCTCTCCAACACATACGGACAACATTTCAACATTAATTTAAAGTTTTGGGTAAACTGAAATTTAGGGTGAATGCCAACGAGTACTCGAAATGACAATTAGGAACGTTAGTTTTTGCGCATGCCCTTCCATGCCTTTCCATGCCCTCTTCCTTTCTTCTTCTCCTCCCTCTCCCACCCAATTCACCATTTTAAACATCCCAAAACAACGAACCAGATATTTATACTATTTTCGGTGGAACCCGTCATATTCAATTAGAATCATGTGACACAAACATGCAAAACCTCCCCATCGAAAACAGAAACAGGATTTAAAGTCCGCAGAGTTTGTGATTTTTTTAATAGTTTTTTTTAGAACTGAATTAAAATGAGATCACCTCTGTTTTGGGGAAATGTTTTGGTTTAAAGGTGAACATATATACTAAGTATATTTCTAAGGTTGTTAATAATTAGGGATAGCCCACTTCGGTGGCCACATGGTCTAACGCGCTACTCAAGCAGTAAATTAGACTGCCGATAACGTGGAGATCAAGGTTCGATTCTCAGTCGGGTGTACTGAGGTGTTTTTTTTTTCAAGATTATTTTCTACTCTTCCACCAAGCAAATGCGGGTACACTTCCTATAAAATATAAACTTACTAATCCTTCTAACTATTAGTGTAATTCCGTACTTAAGTGTATAACTCGAACGGGTAGTAAGATGCGGTGAAAAAATGTAAGTTTAACGTGTATTAACTCTGGATTCTTATGACATTTGTAAAGTTACTTTAAAAAAAAAAGAGGTGACCTGGTGATTTAGGGGTAAGGTGTCGGACTACTATGCCGGGGGTCAGGGGTTCGATCCCCGGTCCGGCACAGATTTATCTAATTACCAAACCCTTCCTTCACCTCTGACAAGACGTGTATTAATCACAACTTGTGAATGTGTGGAATGACAAGCCTCCACCGTGGTTCGGATCCCACGTTAAACTGTAGGTCCTCCATTTCATCTCACAATCACCCTACCATTACACATTAGTGTAAGTGCGTATAACCTGAACAGGTAGTAATACGCGGCGATAGTAATAATAATAATAATAATAATAATAGTCACTTATTCCTTCGTCTAACATGTCAAGTCTCCATTTTCTGTGAGCCCTAACTGTCAGGATGAGCTGTGGCCTATGATAGGGTAGGTGACAACATAGGTATGTGGGTTCGTAATTTATATACGGCTTTAGTTTTTAGGGTTTATTATAGCACTACTAACTATTAAAAAACGTGATGTTATAAGAAGTTAAAAAAAGAGATAAAAAATACTTTACTTAGGAGCTCGCGACAAAACTGATTAGGTAAGAAATACTTAACCGATGGCTTGACTGACACATTCAGCGGTCGTACACGGATCTGAACCCAGTATCATGGGCACGACGGTTGCCCTTTAGCACAAGTACCCGATGACCCGGTTTCCTATCCTACGTAGCCTCACAAACGGGCAGATGACTTGTTTGGACCAAAAGTAATATAGAATCCCTATACACTTACATCCTTAAAACTATGCTAATACCAATAAATTGTGTTCAAAGTTTCAGCGTAAATCGCCGGGAAAGCAAAGCTGTTCAATCATTCGTGTACAACAGGTTTCATAGGAGTTAGGCGCACGGCACTACACACCTTGACATCTTGGAGCACGGCAACAGAACATACCACAATTAATAGTAAACATCACACCAGTCCATCTAGAAATGTGAATACGTTCTGAGGGTCATCATTAACGGTTTACATCACATAAAGTTGTTGCCATCATTATATGTGTAGTGCCGCGCGCCTAACTACTATGCAACTTGTTGTACACGCATGCTTACACAGCTTTGCTCTCTTGGTGCTGTACGCCGAAACTTCGAACACAGTTTAATGATATTAGCATAAGTTTTTGGAAGTAAGTGTAAGAGGATTTTGTATTACTTTTGGTTCAAACAATCTGTGTGTGCGGTTCGGGCTAAGAGATTCCGAACATTCTGTATATTGGTACATAGATTACATAATTATATGTTACATACTCTGTACTCATAACCCAAGAAAATTAACGCGAATGGAAAAAAAAGAGCTAAAAACGCATTCATGATATTGACTGGAGAACCTAACAGGAGGAAACTCTTGGGAAGATTTAGACAAAGATAACATTATAATGGGGCTGAAAGAGATAGGGTGTAATAAGTTATACTGGATATAACTATCCCATGGTAGGAATAGGGGGTAATGAGGTGAACTGGATAGAAATATCTCAAGATAGGAATATGGTTTAATGAGGTGGACTGGATAGTACTATCCTAAGATAGGAATAGGGTGTAATAAGGTGGACTGTATATAAATAGTGTGTATAACCCGAATGGGTAGTAAGATGCGGTGCTAATAATAATAATGTATAGAACTAGCCTAAGATAGGGATAGGTTGTATTGAGGTGGACTGGATAGAACTATCCCAAGATAGGAATAGGGTGTAATGAGGTGGACTGGATAGAAATAGTTCAAATAGGGATAGGGCGTAATGAGGTGAACTGGATAGAACTAGTTCAATATAGGGATAGGTGGCATACTATAGGTGCGGCAATGAGTTCTTAATGTTACAAAGTAAGTAAGTAAGAATGAATTCATATATATATTTAAACTTTATGTTGTGTTTGAAATTAAATCCCCGCTCCCCAAACCCTCTCAGCCAACTTCATACTGACTCTTTATAATTTTATCCTCTTATCTGTAAACACAATATTCACCCAAGTGTTCAGAAATGCCAGACATGTTTCACAGCTTTTATTCGAGGAAAAAAAACAACCTTTTTAACCAACCAAACGTGACCTCCCAACCCTCCCCCTTTTCACACAACCCTTTCCCCGACTTTCCCTTGAAAATAAACTTCCCTTTTTCGCGCCACTAACGATCAAGGCAATCTATTCGAGAAAACAAAACCATATTAGCTACCTCCCCCCTCCACTTCCAGCTAAACCCCGCCATAACCAACACTTCATCGTACTAAAGTTTATTAACGAGTATGTTAGATAAAAAAAAAATCGGGTCGTAGCAGGATAGAATCAATTGTTTCTGCTTCAGTTCAGTTTGTTCACACCCTTCCTATATTCCACCCACCCTTTGGTTGTAACGTACTTAATTGTTGGCTTACAAACTTATTTTTAAAACAAACAGAACAAAATTGTATTTTGTTTGAAAAACTTTATTTGAGCGAAAATTATGTTTAAAAAAAATCATTTTGTAAATTTGTAAATAAAAAAGTAGAGAGCCTTTATCAAGAAAATCGTATTAAAAAGAGGGGGTAATTTACTCGTTTTGTAAGTTTTATTTTCCCTTACAGGCGGTTAATAATTAAATATAAATGTCATCACCTTCGGATGACAATATTTTAATACTATATTTTATTATCGGGTCTCTTTTTTATTTGGAGTTCTATCATTGTTGTGTTTAACCGGCCCTGTGGTGTAGTGGTCAGTATACCTGACTACGAACCTAGAGGTACTGGGCTTGATTCCCGGACAGTATTTTGGTTATTTTCCTCCAAAGGGGAAATACCCCAACGATCACCAGGGTTTGGTTAATTAGTCTTAAGTTAACGTTTAAATGTTTCCACTGGTTCCACACCCTCATACTCACTATCACCGTCATATGATAACATCATGACATGGAAAGAGCCTCCACGGAAAGGATGTACGATTAGTACATTGGGTGACCTGGCGGTCTAGGGGTAAGGTGTCAGACTTCTATGCTGGCGGCCGGGGTTCAATCCTCGGTCCCGGCACAGATTTATCTGATTACCAAACCCTTCCTTCACCTCTGACAAGACATCTTGTGAATGTGGGGAATGCCAGGCCGCCACCGTGGTTCGGATTCCACGTTAATCTGTAGGTCCTTCATTTCATCTCACAATCACCCTACCATTACACATTAGCGTAAGTGCGTATAACCCGAACGGGTAGTAAGACGCGGTGCTAATAATAATAATAATAATGATTAGTACATTTGGGCGTCCTCTGGGCCACGGTACATTAGTACTCGCTAATCTTTCCACAAACTGGGTTATGAATGATATAGCGTATTATTATTATTGCTGTTGAGTTTAATAATAATATATAGGTATAATTTATTAGTTTAATTCACTGTCGTTATGAGTGAACAATTGGGATCAGCGATCAGTTATCACACATGCTGCTGATTCTATTTATAGGGAACTGTGCTGACTAAAAAAAAGTTTGGATCATGATTGATACTAGATTGTATCCCAACACGTAGTGTTTTAAGTCCCGATTAAGATTCTGGGATTTTGATGAAAATATGTTTTCTTATGACGAACAAACATCAGGACAGTTCGGCGACTACTAAGCTAGTGACTAAGCCTACACTAATTGCCAAAAGGTACTAACAACAAAGTCTTAGCTTCTAGAACATTCCTAGAGAAACGGGATGAAGACATCCTTTGTGTCACTCCCTTAGTTGCTTTCAGAGAAGATTTTGTCTGGGTGGCTGATAGAGAGAGACAGACAGAAGGATGCTGCAGCACGTTGACATTTTATTGATAAAGATGGTGAATTTTGAATATTATTACGTTATATCCGATCTTATTATATCTATAAAATAATACTGTATACTGTAGGTCCTCCATTTCATATCACAATCACCCTAACACTACACATTAGCGCAAGTGCGTATAACCCGAATGGGTATGTAAGACGCGGTGCTAATAATAATAATAATAATAATAATAATAATAATAATAATAATAATAATAATAATAATAATAATAATAATACACTAGTATAGTAAAATATTACCAATGTTAAAAGCAAAAAGTTTGTGTTTTCTAAAATATCCCACCTATGAAAACTGGACTCTTAAACGTCTTTCTAACTCTCAAGTTTGAAGGGTTTCCTTTAAGCACGCACTTCTAAGGCTGAATTATTCCTAAGCTGACTGAAGTCACTTCAACGATTGAAAAGTGATCGTTAAGTCGTCCTTTGGCAAATTAAATTTAAAAAATAAAAATAAAGAAGTCTTACAGGAGTAAACCTATCAAGATAATCTCTTCCCAAAAGTAAGAAACTGCTAATATTATAAGACTTTCAAAAGGAAGAGGGGGTTGAGGGGTTCAGCTCTCACTTCATCGTCTCGATACCCTGAGGAGCTTGGTACGGGTGGGAAGGGNGGGGGGGGGGGGGGGGCAGTCCTTCCGTTTCCTCTCGACGCCGGCTACGAGTCGTCTTCATCTTGATTCACGTTGGCCATGAAACCTTATCATTTAATGAGTAATTTGATTGGCTTTCCCTTTTATATCCTCTCCATTGCCCTCCCTCCTCACTACTTTCTCTTTCCAGAAGGTGGAGGGAGTGCCGCCCCTTCCCCCCTCGCCCCTTTCCCAAAAAAACTTTGTGTTGAGATTAGAAAGGAAGCCGGATATAAAAGGGTATAATATGGGTGGAAGGGGTTTAAACAGTAGCTAATATTTTCACCAAAGATAATTACCAAGTTGGAGGAAAAATGTCTGAAAATACTAAGTAGATTTTTTAAACTTGATTAAATTAGCAAAATTCTATGATTATTAAGAGTTGTCTTTTATTAATTTTAACGTATAATTTCTCTCTAATCAAGAGATAGATTCAAATAGTTTTTAATGGACGCCACTAATAGTTTGATCACATCTTTGACCTATTAAAATATTATTCTTATTCATTATTTAATATTAGGTCACCGAGTTTGCATTTCATGTTTTAAAAATAACCTTAAAAATCTTCCTATGCCAACCATATTCCTTCAGTTTAAGCCTAACGGATTCTTGATTTTATATTTCGAATCAAATTCAAATCGAATATTTCACAAGGAAAATGTTTTCGAATATTATTAGTTTAAATGTTATCAAAGTCAAATCAAAATTGAACAGAGGCTAATTTACTTCTAAAGTCAAATTAGTCAACAATTGCTTCTGGAAATCTGGTATGTATACCTATTTGGATTTAAAATACACAACTACTCTAGTTCATCCCAACACCACGTCAAGTAGTAAAACCAAATGGATTAAATTCAATTACACCGGAAAAGAAATCCATAATATCACCAACATCTTCAAAAAACTCAAACTTAAAATAGAATTTAGCACTAATAACAATATCAAAAAATATATCAATAATTATAATCTTAATGAAACTAATCAGTATCAAAAAAGTGGTACCTATCAATTCACCTGTGAATGCAATAGTGTGTACATTGGCCAAAGTGATCGCCGAATATCAAACAGATTTTTTGAACAATTAAGTGACTTCAAATATGACAGGAATAAATCCAAATTCTACGAACATCTTAAAATTTCTGGTCATCAACCCAACCCCATGGAAAAAATTAATGAAATTAATTTACTTACTCAATAACAAAAGTGTCCTCAACGAACAATTAAATTTTGAAAACCAAACCCTTATCAACACTTTAAAGAAACTCCTCCAACACACCAGATTAAAAATAACCTCTGTTCCTGCCCCTCCTTCCAGTAGTTAATGACCTGTTCGGGCCAGTGTCGAGAAGATTTGTCTCTTCCGTTTCCCATTTTGAATACTCTTCCTAATTCTCCTCTACTACTCATTTTTTTTTATCTCACTGCATCTATCTATCAACAATTTCAACCTTTATATACCTTGGTTTCACACCTCCTTGCAGTTTTTCGTTATCTGTGACTTCCAAATGTTCTTGACTATCATAACCTCAGTTTTCATTTACACAACTGTTCCCATTTTAATCAGTTTGACTCTGGTGTTAGCTGTAGAAACTCATACAGGAACATCAAAATGGTAAATATGATATTTCATTTTTATATTGGTTATTTACAAAGTTATTTTCAACACTTTACATTCTGTTTCTCTTACTTGGCTAACAACTAGTTATTTGCACCATTTAACTTATTGCACGTTTTTCTTTTATTAGTCCTGAGGATGGCGCCGTTGATGTGCCGAAACATGTAGAAGGTTTTTAAGGCGGTCTCTACGCAGCTTACAAAAGAGCAAGGGAATTATCCAGATAAGAAATAGAATTCAATTATCAATTTATATAATTTAACATTTCTTCACCAACAATCTTAATGTAATCTAAGGTCAAAATATTTTCCATTTTTTGAAGTTATACTTCTTTAGCCGCGTTATGAAAAAATGATGAGAGTGAAATTTTAAGATGCGCGCGCATCACTGTAACACAAAAGTAACAGGTTGAAGTTAAACCGCTCATTAAGTCTCGAAAAAAAAAAGCTACCAACAAAATAGAAATAGAACCTCTGTTAGTCGCGCATGTTGGTACGCTCGTCGCCTCTGATCACTGTTTTCATATATATAATATTTATCCACATGTTTCTAGTTTCTACATTCACAACACGTGTTTTAGTTTCATACAAGTGCGAATTATATATGTGCTAATAAATTATATTCAGTAGTGATTTAAATTGAATATTTTGATTAATATTATTTACTATTCGTAAATATTAGTGAAAAAAATTGTGCTTATAGACTTTTTCAAGTGCTCCAATATAATTGAGGTTAACTATCCATATGTATTAATTATTGATATAAATTAAAATATTATTATTTAGCATAATTAATACTAAATATTATTAAATTATTTTTTATTTTTTAATGATGCCAAAGAAGTATAACTTCTCACGTGCGTACATAAGTACAAACACCCATTTTTTTTCAATATGTTTCTAATTTTATACAGTCAAGCATTATACCAATGTTAATTTTCTAACTATATAGTCTAAATTATGTCATTTAAAGTGTTTGTGCCTTTTCGATGTTAGTCATGTATGTGACCTTGATTCACATTTTTAATGTGTCATTTTAATAATTTTCTGATAGCTTATATCTTATGTTAGTTTTTAAATTATCAATTTAGTCAATTGTTAATCAATCTATATACACTCACTATATTAAAAATTTGCAATTTCACATAAAATATTTTTGACTTTATATTCAATTAGACCAATAATTTTTATATTCAATTCTATTAATGTAAAAGAAAAGAAATATGACAAACTTTAAACCAATCAAAATATATTTCAGCACTATCCACGTGACCTGTACTGCTTTAATTGAATTAGTTTGTCGGTTCGGCCTGAGACTTTCTGGTTGGGAGAGACAATCAAATTTCCAAAATCAACCTACTTGAATCAGTGCGCATGAGCTGTATAAATAGAGACGAGCAGACAACTTATATAATGTTGTGAGGATATTTTTGAAATAAATCGTAAAATGAAGAGTGTGTATCAGTGTATTGAGTTGAGTCACGACATAGCACAATAATATGAAAACATCCATCATGACAATAATAATAAAAATGGGTGTGTGTACTTATGTACACACGTGAGAAGTTATACTTCTTTGGCATCATTAAAAAATAAAAAATAATTTAATAATATTTAGTATTAATTATGTTAAATAATAATATTTTAATTTATATCAATAAATAATACATACGGATAGTTAACCTCAATTATATTGGAGCACTTGAAAAAGTCTATAAGCACAATTTTTTTCACTAATATTTACGAATAGTAAATAATATTAATCAAAATATTCAATTTAAATCACTACTGGGCCTGGATTCACCAAAGGGAGTCAATAGTTGCGCCAGCGCAAGTTTGAAATATGTTCCAAATCCCTATTCACTAAAAGGAGCAGGCGCAATTTGAGAGCATTATTATTATTATTATTATTATTAGCACCGCGTCTTACTACCCGTTCGGGTTATACGCACTTACGCTAATATGTAATGGTAGGGTGATTGTGAGATGAAATGAAGGACCTACAGTTTAACGTGGAATCCGAACCACGGTGGTGACCTGGCATTCCACTAAAGAAGTATAACTTCAATAAAATATATGTTTATCCACAGAAAAATCAAATGGATTGATAATTCAACTGTTTTAGTTTGCGTCGCAAAGAATCAGTCCAGGGAACATTTAGAAAATATAAACCTAATTTTTTTTAACACCTCCTATTACTAACCGTTCGGGTATACGCCTATGTACTAATTACTCTAATGGGTTAGGAATTAGGAAGGTCTAATTTAGAGGAAATGCACCGACATTCGCGTGGAGGGAGAGTGGAGAACAATTTAGGAAAAAAATGCCCTAGTTAAATCTGATCGGGATCGAACCCAGATCTACCCATCTCCGGTAGTCTAGTCAAACACGAAAGTAGCGCGTTTGATCATGCGGCCCCTGAAGCTGGTATAAACCTTGTTCTTTGAGGTTAAGATTGATTATATTTCACTATTTTATTAATTTTATTTTATAGGTATTGATAATATATCCTTCAAAAGAGACATCTGTAGATGACATGACTTGATGTATGAATAAATGAAAGTAAGTCACTTTGCTTAAGGCCTTTCCTATGGAAATTGGACTACACGTTGCTGCGTTTCTAACGTAGATTCTGCTCTGTATTTTTCTGCAAACTTGTGAATAAAGAGTTAGTTCATAGATTTGTTCGTTTTATAGACTTACTTACCTTTCTTATTTCCACATTTCCATCTGTAGCACTCCCTTCAAGTAATTACCAAAACATCAAAGAGGATTTTTTCTTTCTCCCAATATTCACGAGTGCTTACCTGAAAAGAGAGAGACAAGAATTAAAAGTTAATCACTTTTCGTGCTTAGGCCTACACCTAAATTGCTTTCCACCCTTTTATAATAAGTTACGACGAGATAAGGGGTTTTATAGAGAGAAAAAAAATAACACATACAAGTGAAACAAGGTTTTTTTTTTTGTTGGTAAAATAATTGGAAATGAAGAGAATTTGAAAGTCTGATGAAGTCTTTAAATATAAATCAGAATCTCAATACAACCAATTTTTAAATATGTTTTTGATCAACGCATATTTTCTTGAAACAGTTTGCTTCAAAGGTGTTTTACAAGCTTCTACGTGTTTCTGGTAGGCCTACATATTATAAAGCCTACCCTTGAATGAACTCTTGTGGAAAATTACAACCTTCCAACACAAAGCTCCACGACATATTAATTCCTAAAGCATTAGTTTAAGAAATTGCTTTAATAGGACTATAAAAGTACGTGTTTAGTCACAAAACTCAAGTTTAAGACATATCCAATTAAATCAAATTTCATTCTCGCCATATATATAATATACGATGGATAACAGCTTAAGCATACCTTTCTAATATCACATTTTAAAAGGTATTATTTATAATAAAGTATATATAGGTTTTTTTAAAATTAAGTATCTAGCAGCAAATTTTTATAATCGCGTATTTAAGGCTAAACATTTAAAATCAAGTATCTAATAGTACCTTTTTATAATTGCGTATCCACTGATATTTTTTTATAATCAGATATTGAGCGGTCTATTTTAATAATCATTTAACTATCAGTAGGCTATATTTTTATAATCAAAAATCTATCGGTTTATTTTAATAATAAAATCTCTATCACATTTTTATAATCACGTAATCACAGGTACATTTTTATAATAACATATTCATAAGTATATTTTTATAATCAAGTATATATTGGTATTTACACCTTTTTTTATCAAGTTAGTTACACTTTATAATCAAGCAGTTATTGAGCGTTTTTATAACCAAATATCCATAGGTGAATTTTTATAGTCAACTATCCATAAATACTGTTCATTTTTATAATCAACTATCCATAGATACCGTTCATTTTTATAGTCAACTACCCATAAATACTGTTCATTTTTATAATCAACTATCCATAAATACTGTTCATTTTTATAATCAACTATTCATA
>CABFVZ010001815.1:48521-101813 GCA_902151445.1 Timema monikensis | reverse complement strand
CAACAACCCCTTCAATCCGATTACAGAGAAATAAAAGGAGTGTCAATAGACAGACAATCTTGCCTGATGAACCGTTGAACAAATACGAAGGAAGGAAAAAAAAACACACAGAAAAGGATGGTTGGAGGAAGGATAGAAGGTTATGACGTCAGCTGAAAAATGACCAAGAGATAGAGACAAAGTACACTCCGGTTTGGATAAGAAGGAACTTTTTCGGCAGTTTTAAAAAGTTAAACCATTTTCATGTAAAGTAGGATTTAGCTAGTTTGACATTGGTTGGTTCGAAAAAATGCAAAAAGGGGTAAATTTCCTATAAACTTAACTTAGATCATCCTTACTCCAATAGTATTAATATGTGAATAGCCCATATGGGTAGGAAGATGCAGAAGTAAGCTATGACTTGTAGTAATGTTCTACATCTGTAAATAAATATAGTCATAATTGTGTTTACGAACTTTAGCAGTGGGGGCTTGAAAGTTAACTGCCGCAATAAGTGCGTCCACCCAATACTAATTTTGAGATAATTCTTACACCTCCATACACACTACCCCTATATTGAGCTAATTCTGTGCAAAACGTATCACACTCTATCCCTGTCTTGAGCTTATTCTGTCTAGTCCACCTCATTATACGCTTATCCCTGTCTTGAGCTTATTCTGTCCAGTCCACCTCATTATACGCTATCCCTGTCTTGAGCTTATTCTGTCCAGTCCACCTCATTATAACCTATCCCTGTCTTGAGACAATTCTGTCCAGTTTACCCCATTACAATTTAGCCATATCTTGAGCTAGTTCTACCCAGTCCACCTCATTACACCCTATCCTTGACTTGAGATAGTTCTGTCCAGTCCAACTCATTACACCCTATTCCTATATTGAGCTAATTTTGTCCAAAACTCATAACACCCTGTCCCTGTCTTGAGACAATTCTGTCCAGTTTACCCCATTACAATCTAGCCATATCTTGAACTAGTTCTATCCAGTCCACATCATTATACCCTATCCCTGTCTTGATCTTATTCGGTCCAGTCCACCTCATTATACCCTATCCCTGCTTGAGCTTATTCTTTCCAGTCCATCTCATTATACCCCATCCCTGTCTTGATCTTATTCTGTCCAGTCCACCTCATTATACCCTATCCCTGTCTTGAGCTTATTCTGTCCAGTCCACCTCATTATACCCTATCCTTGTCTTGAGCTTATTCTGTCCAGTCCACCTCATTATACCCTATCCCTATCGTGAGCTAGTTCTATCCAGCCCACCTCATTACACCCTATCCCTATCTTGAGCTAGTTATATCCAGTCCACCTCATTACACCCTATCCCTATCTTGAGCTAGTTCTATCCAGTCCACCTCATTACACCCTATCCCTATCTTGAGCTAGTTCTATCCAGTCCACCTCATTACACCCTATCTCTTCCAGGTCCATTCTAATGTTATCCTCCCATCCTTATCTAGGTCTTCCCAATGGTCTCTTTCCATTAGGTTTGTCAGTAAAATAATACCATGAACTCGGTTCTAGTTTCTCTTATTCAATTTGCGTGTCCTTCCCGTCACAACATACGAGATTTGAATACCCTAACGATGTCTGGTGGTGAGTACAGGGTATTTATCTCATCATCATGTAGCCTCCTCTACTTAATTATTCTGTATATTAGTAATACAATTCGATTTTACCTACTTTTATTCTACATATTAGATCTTAAGCTCATAAAAGTTGTCGAAGCATTTCTTCTTTAAAATTCAATTTGGAGAATAAAAAAATTAATAAAGAGAGGGAGAAAAAAAAGAGAATAAAATAGGTTGAAAAACAATACTAAACTCAGCGAATACCCGTCAAAAACATCGGGCGTATACCCGCTTTATATATAGGCGGACATTTTTCTAAATAATAAATAAAAAGGGACACAATCTTGTGATTAATAGATGAGCCAATATATAAAACTGACGAATAAATCAATTCCCGCAGGGGGGGGGGGAGTTTAATTAATGACACAGGACATTCCCGTGGTTTCAGCAACCCCTCCCCCACACACACCCCTTTCGAATCCCATCCCACCTTCTCCCACTTCTTTTTCCTGGACATATGACGTGAAATGTTATGAGTGACCTCACACATGACAGATTTAAACGCGTGAAAAATGAATCCAAAAATACAAATGCTTGATTGGTTTTGTTTTACATAGAGAAGGAATAAACCATTTCTTTTTTTAACTGAACGTGTTGGTTAGAAAAAATATATATTTACCTGGTGACTGCCTTAGTAATATTATTATCCTTCATTATTTAACTTATAACGGATAGTTACATGAGTTTTAACGCCAATCGTGGTTTTAGCGCCGGAGACTGAATTTATAATATAATCCCAACTAAGCACGAATCATCTGATTTTCGCACTGCCTGCGCATTATAACGGGTTTGGGGGGAGGTATTTTTAAAAGTTTCCCGATAAAACCCTCTCTTAGAAAATTGGATATTATTAAATGCCATTTTTTGTTAGTACCAGTCACTTTTGTCGATTAAGCGGCTTTTACCCAAAGTTTAGTAACGTTTCCGCATCGATGATCACGTAGACTAAACGACAAGCTCATCTCGTCTTGTTTTTCAGTAGTGGAGAGGTCTGGGTTTGAATCTCGGCCGGATATATATACTGAGGGTGGTTTATCTTCAATATTTTCATACAACCCATTCTCTTAAATGTGTGTACATTTTATTTTTATTCTACCTTCCTCACCATTACAATGGTGATTAAATATTTCAATCTCGGAGGGTTAAGTTGGACAAGAAACAAAAAAATTAATCAAATCAGCGCTACGATTTTTTTTTTAGCACCGCGTCTTACTAGCCGTTCAGGTTATACGTCTATGTACTAATTACACTAATAGTTTTAGGGATTAGGAAGGTTTACACTTATAGGGAGTGTACCAGCATTTGCGTGGAGGGAGAGTAGAAAACTATTTTGGAAAAAAACCTTAGTATAGTACACGTGACCAAGAATCGAACCTCGATATCCCCGTCATCGGTGGTCTAGTCTACTATGAGAGTAACGCGATAAACCATGCTGCATGCCACATAGGCATACTGTTCACTACTAATTTTAACAGAGATGTTTCAAAATTTAAAGTTTCAAACAAGTGAATTGTGCTTTTTTTTGACAAACACTTTTTTTTACAGAATTCCTACCGGAGATCTCTGATAGTTCAATCGGTAAAATTTTTAGCACGAAAAGCTGGATAGCCAGGGTTCAAATTCCTGTCAAAGAACCACTTTTCATATTTATTAATTACATGAATTGTACATTCTTATATATTTTTTAAACTATAAACAACCGTTTATAAAGAACCAACTAATTTCTTTTTCCCTGCCATGCAGGTTCTGGAATTATTTTTCAAACATGTGATTTTTTATTCTTTCTCCATGTAAATTCTATGAGATTTCCCTTAACTTCTTCCCTTTTCAGATGGCCTGACGTTGCGTAGCACCCAAACTGGAAATGAGGTGCATAGCCCTTTGAATAATAAAATTAAATTAAAGCTCTATGGTACCATAGTAAAAATAAAAGGAATTAAATGTGTATTTTACTAATCTCAGATCTACATCAGCACACGGCTTAAAAACTGGCTTAACCTAATATTAAGCACCCAACAGGAGCATCAAGAATTTTAACACGCGTACTTAGAAAAATCTTGATTATTTTTAACCTTAATTGAATAGAATGAAGGAGAACCATAGTAATAAAAGTAGTAGTAGTTGTAGTAGTATAGTAGCTGTAGTAGTCAGAAAACCTTACTGGTCAAATATTGTCCTATTTTGGTAGGAAGGGATTTAAAAAAATACAAACATCTAATTTTGCGGTCAGTAATGATAGTATTTTATTATATTATTGATATTATTTTCTGGGCATTGTTATGATATATCAAAGGTGATAACTACACATCTCATGATCTGCCATATGAATACATGAAAGTAGATCAAGTAACAACTACAGACCGGTTTTGGTGGCCGCATGGTCTAGGGAGCTACTCTCGCAGTAGACTAGACTGCCGATGACGGGTATATCAAGGTTCAAATCTCGATTGGGTGTACTGAGGGAGTTTAAAAAAAATAGTTTTTCAGTTTCCCTCCATGCATATGCAGATACGCTTCCCCTAAATATAACCTTCCTCATCCCTATAACTATTAGCGTAATTAGTACATAAGCGAATAACCCGAACGAGTACTGAGACGCAGCGCTTAGAAAAATAACTATTACAGCTGTCAAATAAGATGCGTCTGTATATGGCTAAGCTTCATATCTAGGAAGATTATTAAAATAGACTTTATTAGGTTGGTGATCCTTATTTACTTATTAAGCTATTTTCTATCCAATTAAGGTGAAATAGTTAATTATTAATTTTGTGAATTGAGAATTAGTGCTCTTCGAAAAATTCGTATCTGTCTCTAACAGCCTCGACAATACACAGGCGAACAGAATTGCCGAAATGGGAGCGTTCCCTAGATACAGGCCCAATCTTTATGACGTCATAATATAGTCGGTGGTGGTGCTGCTGCAGTGTGCAATATGATAACTAATTTGACCCCTACACGCCCCACAGCACTGAGCAGTAAGGCCTTTCGTGCATGGCAGAGACAGATGAATCCTGTATAGCGGTGAAAAAACCACTTTACATGATATATCACACAAACTTGTTTTTTTTTATTTGGGTCAGGAAAAAAAAAGTTTAAGCTCAAAACATTTTGAAGTCCGAGAGCACTGCCATATTTGCAACATTGGTGTTCTATCATCCTGGTCACCACCTTTTAAATGTATATTTTAATTTTGTACCTTACAAAAAAGTAAATAGGCAGCTATAACTTCAAGCATTACAACTTCACCCGAAACATGCCGTGACCCACAGGTTGGAAACCACTTGGATGGATGAGCTCGGGGGATACTCTAGAGGGGCTATGATACCAACCGCCATACATAGGAGTAAAATTGGCTTGATACTATAGAGGGGCTATGATACCAACCGCCATACATAGGAGTTGGCTGGATACTATAGAGGGGTTATGATACCAACCGCCATACATAGGAGTAGAGATGGCTGGATACTATAGAGGGGTTATGATATCAACCGCCATACATAGGAGTAGAGTTGCCTGGATACTATAGAGGGGTTATGATACCAACCGTCATACATAGGAGTAGAGTTGGCTGGATACTCTAGAGGGGCTATGATACCAACCGCCATACATAGGAGTTGGCTGGATACTATAGAGGGGTTATGATACAAACCGCCATACATAGGAGTAGAGATGGCTGGATAATTTGAGGGGTTATGATACCAACCGCCATACATAGGAGTTGAGCTAGCTGGATAATCCAATAGGGCTATGTTTAAAAAAAAGAGTTTATATAATTATATTTGCGGTATTTAACGTGTACTTTCTAAACCAACTGATTATTTCAGCCCTAGAAAATATCTATAAGCGAGCTTGAAAGTACCTGCCAATTTTGCTGGGAAAGGTATTTTCCCATACCTTCCAGGGTTCTCTTACACGCCACAATCGACATGGGACCGATGGATTTATTTCGCCATCGAAAGAAGTTGTGCTAAGGATTTTTATCGATCAAGAAAAATCCGTCCCTGACTGGGTTTGACCCGATTAACTTTGGGTTCTGTGCTGAGCACTTTACCCTTTAGACAATAGAGCTCAACTTCAGACTAGTTACTAGCCGAGATTCAAAACAAAGATGTATATATTTTGGCACCACATTTAACCACTTGTTCTAGTTACAAACATAAGACCTACACTCTATCTATATGATAGGAGAGGTGGTAAATTATAGCTGTCAGAATGTTCTTTATTACATTAAATGAAAGTAGCTAGTGTTGACCTATTCGGAGATAATTATTTAAAATAATCTCTACTTCCTAATTGGTTGACATTAGTTACTTTAGGTCAATGTTTGCATTAAATAACCTTCTTTAACTTTCAATTACCTACTCTCCTACCTTAGATCGGGTATAATCACGTTAAGGTATTGAGGATGAGTAGGGTTGAATTTAGAGGTAAACTACCCGTATTTTCCTCGAGGTAAAAGTGGATAGCAGTTTAATACAAACCCTCACCTGTATAGGATTCTAGCCAAGATTTTCCTCGTCATGCAATTCAGTACGAACTATTCATATTTTTGTTAACCGGCCTCAGTACAGTGGTCAGAGCCCCTGGCTGCTGGTCTATAGGTCCTGTGTTCAATACAAGGCTGATGATGGGATAGTTTCCTCGACTATGGTCACCAGGGTTTGGTTAATTAAGCCTAGGTTAGGTTAAAATCTGTATTGGCCTTATTTCACCATATTCACTATCAGCATTAACTCATATCATCGGGAAATGAACAAAAACTCCACGGAAAAGATGTACGATTAGTACATTTGGGCGTCCCCTGGGACACGGTACATTAGTACTGGCTAATCTTTCCGCAAACTAGGCTACCGAATGATGTAGTTTCGACACGCCATTATTATTAATATTATTTCCCGATTTAAAAAAATTCCTTCCTATCCACTATATTAAAAGTAAACAAAATTGGTGAACAGGCACTATGGAAAACACGGCGTGCGCTTCAGGGAGGCGCAGCACCGAAATTGACGGGACATTGAAAGGAGGGGGGTGGGGATGGAAGGGGGAGAAGAAGTGGGATAGAAGTGAGTGAGGAATTGTGTGACATTGTAATTCCGCGCACGAAGGGTGGCAGGAAGTTGATTTAGTGCAGGAAACCACCGCAGGCAGCGACACCTGTTGTTTCAAGCTCCCCCCTCCCCCTTAAACCCTATTTTCGTTCCAATACTCATTCATAGCACACACAGTATTTGATGGGGGAGAGGTGGGAGGAAAGGGGAAGTAAAAAAAAGAACTAACACAGAAACTGTTTTAGCTGCGTGATGTAGGAATTAAAAAAAAAAAAGATAAATGTCAAACGGGGTGGATAAAATAAATAATTACCTTTTAACTTTTCATTGCTTGTGTGGATGCACACAAATGTTGAAATGTATTTTAATTTTATTTTTTCTACAATAATAAACGTGATTGGTTTTACATTACAAAAAATACTATTTGATCTCCCGACTAGATAGTTTGACTGTTTGGAGAGCCAGAGTTCAAATTTCGAATGAATTCATCAAGGTTCGTTTTGTGTAGGATTCCTAGGGTGTTTACAAATCCTGAAAGTGGGTAGTGCATTGTAAGAAAGTCATGAATGTTGACAGAGTATTGAATTTACTAATTTAAATTTAAATAGACATAGGATTTCCAATTTTGTTATTCAAATACTTATTACTAAAAGTTACAGTCTAATATTTATAGGAAGAGACCTTTAAAATTACATTCTACTATTTTATTAGTGTTATTTTATATTGATAATATAGATAAAAAATTACAGCTGCAGGTCACATGATTTGATGTATGAAAACATGAAAGTAGATTTAGTTAATTTTCTTGACAGAAAAAAAGTGTCAGCTATCTATATTAATAAAATAAAGTGTTTGCCTTTCTTTACGTCATGAGCGTTGTGCGATATCTACCGCTCGTAGAGAGCTGAAAAAAAAAAGTAGCCCCTGTCCATGGACATGTGCACCTAAACACTGAAATTTTTAAAATTTTTAATAGATTTTTTTAAAAATCTAATAAAAACTAGACAGGAATGAATAACACGAAGGTTTTTTTTGTGACCGTTTGAAGCAAAGAAAAGCGTTGTCCAGGCTCAGGCAGTTATGCTAGTCTCTAATATTTTGTTCACTACGCCATGAGACTGTCATATGTTTTAAGTTTAGTAAAAATACTAAAACAAAAAAAAAAACTCTTTTTACTGTTAAATAAATCGTTCACGATCATTAATTATACTAATATAAAGCCACACGGCTGGCTCATTTACTCACTGACCTTAATGTTTGTCCACTTTCAGATGAGCTAGACCTTGAAATTTGCCAAACTTATAGCTTCTAACCTGTAACCGACGGGAAAATTCCAAAAAGTTAAAAATTTTAATTTTCAACCTTCGAAAAAAATTCAAAATGTTGAAGCAACTTTAAAGTAGGTACGGACCTATCTTTGGAGGTCTCTTGTGGCTAAACGGTAAGACCTATAAAAATGATAATAATAATAATAATATTTAGCACCGCGTCTTACTACCCGTTCGGGTTATACGCTTTAAGTACTAATTACGTTATTGGATTTAGGAATTGGGAAGGTTGAATTAGAGAAAGTGAACCCGCATTTGCGTGGAGGGAGAGTGGAAAACCATTTAGGAAAAACCACCCCCAGTTCACCCGACCGATATTCGAACCTCGATCTCCCCGTCCTCAGCAGTCGAGCTCAACACGACAAGCGCGTTAGCCAACTACGCCACCGAGGCGGGTACCTATAAAAAAAACTGCTCAGGAGTTACATTAGTTTATATTCACTTGCAAATGAAACTCACTGCGGGTTTGGGGGTGAGGCCCCAACGGTCAAAATGAGTTATTTTATACTACCGTATGGAGACATGGCAGAGTATACAAGTACTGTCCAAATATATACGAGTTTTATGACATTGTAAGGGACCTTGCTTCGATTCCAGGTGGGGCTGAGGAAGATAATTACTAATCATCCACGAGTTCACCATATTATCCGATTAGTAAATACCAAAACATTAATGTTAGGTTTTGTTGTAATGGATTAAGCTAATTTGTAAGTCATGGTTTTATAAAAAAAAGTGCGTTTAAAAAAAATGCGTGTTAAGTAACTTAATAATAATGAGATAACTTGATAACTTTTGTGTCAATATCCGCAAATATGGGTACTTGATTTAAATCGTTTATCTCATATTGACTGGTTTGCTGGTGATTATGAGGTATGGGGTCGAATCCCAGCTGTGTGTGTGATATAGGTTTGATTTAATAAGGCTTTTTCACTTTTTCTTCTCGTAAATACGAGTACATTTCTTCTCAATTCTATATTCCTCATCCCTTATCCCATTTGTATAAGTATTGGGATATTCTGGGTGGGTTGTAAAATATGATCCGCACCAAAGAAAATTAAAAATATAGTGTCAGTTGTGTATATCATATATTAATTATTATTATTACTATTATTATTATTATTATTATTATTAGCTCCATGTCTTACTACCCGTTCGGGTTATACGCATTGTAACACTATTGATTTAATCGACCCGCGTCGGGCGTCGATTGAAACACTACGGATTAATTCCCAGATATAATAATGCTGTGACGATGTTTAGGTTGTCTATAGCTCCGTGGTCGGTCGCCTATCATCACTGTACGGAAAAGATACTGTTTAACCAGCTGTCTATAGCTCCGTGGTCGAGCACTAATTAAATCGGTATAATTAATGTAAGAAAGAGAACTATTGATGGCTGTTTATTCACACACGGTTTGTTTAAATGACATCTGTTAATTACTTATACATACTCCAATTTAATACTTTATATCAATCCACACTTGTGATATTAATGTAAGTTATTTTATACTGTGTTAGACTGTGACTGCCAGTGTGTGGCTCTGACTGACTTGTGCGTGGGTGGGGGTGGATCCCTGGTGTGGATGTTTGAATGCCTGGCTGATACGCACAAACGGTTTATATATGACATACCCCTTGCATCTTTCTCCCTTCGTCAACAATGTAAAAACTAACTAATAGAAAGAGTCCTGGCGACAGGTGTTGTCAAGGCTAGCTTCTTATTGGTATAGGGAATTGGCGTCTTTTGCCAAATACTGCGGAGTTGTTCCTTTAACAGGAAATATTGTATAAAAAATATATTTTAGTGGTAAAATCCTTTTCCCATTAGTTCCAAAAATGCGCGTGTTTCTTCATGGATGAATTATAAAAGGATACTCTACATATGTTACTTTAAAGAAAAATTACCTTCATCCATGTCTTTTTACATAATTTATAGTAATCCAAACCAATATCATTACAGCACTTTCGCTAATATGTAATGGTAGGGTGATTGTGAGATGAAATGAAGGACGTACAGTTTAACGTGGGATCCGAACCACGGTGGAGGCCTGTTATTCCACACATTCACAAGTTTTGATTAATATACGTCTTGTCAGAGGTGAAATAAGGGTTTGGTAATCAGATAAATCTGTGCCGGGACCGGGGATTGAACTCTAGACCCCCAGCACAGAGGTCTGACACTTTACCCCTAGACCATCAGGTCACCATATACCATCCACTCAAAGTGGAAGTGTAGGGGATGCGAGTTAAGGGCAGTGTTTTTTAATTTTTTTTAGCAAAAAAACACTTTCGTCTAAAATAAATCAACTATTGTTTCCAAACAGACATACAGTTTAATTTTCTTCACATGGTGACCTCTACAGATGTTGAATATTCATCATGACTGAGCATAACGGCACTAGATGACAAACTTTTTAAATGAAGAGAAAAAGTTTTCATTAAATTCCAGGTCATCCTTGCCAGATGGTCAAAAAGTGATGAAGGCACCGTGGGGAAAAAACAACTCTATAGTATATGGTTCTACTGGCGAAATATTTGATTTATTTTGCACCACAACTTACGTTGATTTTGTCCTATTTAGTCCTGAGGATGACGCCGACGACGCGTCGAAACATGTCGATTAGTGATTGATTCACATTAAGCATCACAAGGGAATTTCAATCTCAAGATAAGAATAGAATTCAATTTTCAATTCACATTTATTTAATTTTTATTCTCTCCCATTTGACAACTGTCTACCTTAACTTTATAACTTGTCATTTTTTCATCATAATGTGTATTCAACTTTACTTGACTTATGTGTTGTTATTATTACATGTATTTTTACATGTTTATTTTTTATATTGTATGTGAATTTACTCACATTTTTAATATGTTAAGATCTTTTTAGAATTGGTGAAGGACAGTAATTTAACATTAAACTTGTCATCTAATCTAAGATTAATATCTTTTACATCATTTATCTATCCTATATTCAAATTATTGCTTTTACATCACTTTTAATATCATAATTCTATTTATTAATTTGATATATTGTGATTTTGACTAATTTTGTCAATATTGATAGCTTCTTAGATATTAAAGACAGCATTCAGATCTTAATTATCAATTGATCTTAGACTCAGTTCCATTTAAAACATACTTTATATCCCACATTGTAACTATTCTTTACATTGATTTCTATTATTATAATTACGATTAAATATAGTTTCCTTACTACAACTTATAATGTTTTTCAAAAAATGTTTTGCTGTAAAAGACTGCAAAAACACTTATTTTTTCTTACACCCCCAACACTTCCACCTTAAATGGTTCTACCTAATACTAGATGTTAACGATGGTACAGTTTTAAAGGTAACTAACAAGTATTCGCCTAGTGTGAGAGTATAAACCACAATATGGATAAAGAGGAAGTGATTTGGACAATATATACAGGTGTAGATAGGACCCCAAACACCAATAACATTTTTATTGATTTATGTTTTTTTTATAATATTTCTTTTAAATGACATTTCATCCCAACGTACGTAGCTAAAAACAAGATGAGGAGTAATTACATTCTGACAAAATTAGCTAAAATCTCAAGGGGAGGAGTAATGTCAATCGACAAAACGTAGCCAAAATCTCAAGGAAAGGAGAAATATCAATCGACAAAATGTAGCCAAAATCTCAAGGAAAGGAGAAATGTCAATCGACAAAACGTAGCCAAAATCTCAAGGAGTAATGTCAATCGAAAAAACGTAGCTAAAATCACAAAGAGAGGCATGATAAAAATGTAAAATATGTAATGGATGAATGATTTATCACTACTATGCTCCAAAGCTAAGTTTACATTATAAAAAATTTATCTTATTTTATCAGAGGTGTCACGTCACGCCCCAGGCTAAATATGAGATAGCATCGCTCCATCCCTTCCCTCACCCCTCCATCCCTTAACATCATACCCTGTAAAAACCGGCCATACTAACCCTGAAAGCCGCGCAGAAAACAGGCGGGTTGAGTGTGACGTATGAGAGATAAGGGTATACATTTGGACGCGACACAAAGCAGCCGCGCTATCTTTAACACAAAAACAGGACGCACATATTTATATCAACCTCACATTTACTTTTGTTGTTTTATATCCACTATTAAAATTCCATTTACTTTGCCTCCTCTAAAACCAGTGAATGTCACTCACTATACCTGTAGATAAAGCAGTCTTTGTAGTATTTCTCTGTTCTAGAATCCAGCCATGGTTGTTTAAGTTGCGTCCAAGAGATGTAACAGTAGGATCTAAAATTCCCAAAGTGGCTACCAGATAGAAGCACTCCTGATAAAATGTGAAATTAGCTCGATACCTTGGATAATTTTTTTTTCAACCCATTTTGTTGTAATAAGGAGAAATAATATTTTATAGGTATAATAAAGAAAGAGGAAACAAAGGTATTTAGATGGTTTTGAAATGTGTTTGTGGAGAAGAATGGAAAAGGTGAAATGGATGGAATGAAAAAGTGATGAAGAGGGTAGGAGATGAAAGGAGCCTGATAAGGATAATAAAGAAGAGAAAAACATCTTGGTTGGGCACCACACAATACGTGGGAATTGTTTAATGAAGAGGATTATTGAGTGGGGAGATAGAGGGGAAAAGAGGAAGAAGAAGGTGTGTAATGTTAACAGGTATCAATAAAGAAAGAAGTTAAAAGAGAAGGGAGAAGATGATCAGAACCGAGGAAAATGGAAGATATCTAGTTAATACCTGTCTCAGGAAAGATTCACAGAAGAAGAAGAAGGAAAATAATATTAAAGTGATGCTTTTTTAAAAATATATAATTAAAAAATATTGCTTAGACAGTTCGCTCTTATCCGCTTATTTACACTAATGTACTAGGGATGGGAACGGGAAAATTCAAATAAAATTTATCCGCATTTGCATGGAGGTACAATACTCCACTATTAAGGTAATTATAACTCCTCTGTACATCTAAATGGAATAGAAATCCCTGTTTTTCCTTCAATGGCAGTCCAAATTAAATAGGAATAGCGTATTTATCCACGTTATCAACGAGGTAAGCTCTAAGTAATAGCACGACAGTTTTCCAACAAAAATATTTTTTTTAATAGTTCAAATATGATAGCCCCAGACCCAATGATATTCACTAAAACTTACGTATGTTATTAATCTAAGAGAGACGCGGCTTTAATCAGAATTTTAGGTAAATTTGTTTTGATCAGCTTTTTCTATGTATAAAAGATCTGCAGATTCCAATAAATGCCAGTTTTATTATTATTATTCTTACTATCATTATCTAAAATTCTGATTAAAGCCATCTATCTCCTGGAATATGTGTATATGTATATGTAGAGTGTTACCCAACCAGGGGTTCACCAAGAAGAAGGAAAAATAATTGAATTTGATACCCCTCTCTTCAAAATTCTCGATAATATTATATTAAATTTTTAAACAGATGAAGAACAACTAAAATCATTGTGTTGAACGCATAATTTAAGTGGGAAGGCCAGAATATCTGCTAATAATAAAAAGGTAAACTGTTACACACATTAAAATCTTCATAAAATTCTTAATTGTTACATGAACAATTTAAGTTATCATCGATACATTTTTACTTCTACCATACACAAAAAGTAAACCTTTTGAGTGAACCACTTGGGGATGAAAAAAAAGAGTCTTTATCAACGAGACCTTTCATGTCCTTAAAAATATCCTGAGACTCTTGGACGTACACCGTGGGAACTAAAAGCATTCCTAGATAGCAGGGGCTTAATGGTGACCCGCTACACATACGATGAAACACTCCCCAGAGTATATAGTAGGATTTTTGTAGGAAGGAACTATTAGAAAATACAGACATAGTTGTTTTTTTGCGGTCAACATTTAAAACAATTTATTTGATATTTAATTGGTGTTATTTTATAGGTTTCAATAATATATATCAAAAGTTGGGTGTAAAAACAGAAGTGGGAACAAAACCGATAGTCATAATTAGACCCCTAGAGGTAATTTTTAAGGAACCAGAACCGTAACAGGAACCCTATAGATACATTTCTTAAGAAAGAAAACCGTAATTAGAATAGATGTATATATTAATATATATATATAAATTTATAAAGGTTCTTAAAGGTTCTACATTTTTATAATTAGTTTTTGTAAATATATTTTATTCCCTTCTTTCTTTAATTTGATATTATTTTGAAGCACTAATTTTTTTCATTCTCTCCGGCTTATTTTTTTTATCAAGCTATGATGCATTTTTAGGAACTGGAATAAGAATCAGAAACTAATTAAGAACATAAAATAACAGGAACCTTTAATTTTCTCTAAACAAAACCAGTATAACGTATTTTAGTAAAGGACCGGAAAATGAACCTTAAACAATAACTATTTTCCCCGAACAAAAGTGACAATTGTAGCTCATATAACTTGACGTATTAATACTTGAAATAAGATCGTGTAGCTTTTATAACTTGTCAGATAAGGACCTTCCTGTGAAAGTTGGAATGCAGCATCTACCCCTCCAAACTGTCCCTAGCTACAACGATAAAAAAAACTATTTACTACAAACAATAGAATCGTTTATTTTTACATGTACTAAAAACAATTGAACTCGTGAGCAATTGGGAGTTAATTATTCATCATCCGAACCGGTAGTCACGTGGTATAAGGATACCACCAGACTGGGCGAGCACACGCGCAAGGGACTAAAATATAAAATAGAACACATTGGTTGTAATGAGAGGTGGCCATACTGGAGCGAGCGACTAAAATATAAAATAGAACACATTGGTTGTAATGAGAGGTGGCCAGACTGGAGCGAGCGACTAAAATATAAAATAGAACACATTGGTTGTAATGAGAGGTGGCCAGACAGGAGCGCACTTGAAAGATAGAACTGGTTCTACTTTTCAAGCACGCGCACTCGAGCCGGTTCAGTCTAGTTTACGGGTGCTGGTCAATATTATTTTATGTTGGTTCCTTGAGTACTAGGAAAACTTCTCATTTTGACATGATATTTTACTTTTTTTTATAGTTATCGATAGGTTTAGCACACTTGCTACTAACCTCCTAATTTAATTAGTCAGACCATAAACTATATAGGCTATATACATGTAAAACTGATATGTTAAAATACTTTAAATGTTATAATCAAAGTAGGCTTTTGCAAATAAGAATCACCATTTGCATGAAGAGAGGATGGGAAAGACCACTAAAATAAATCACTTGCCAAAAACCACCCTCAGTGTACTGAGCCAAGATTCGAACCTTTTCCTTATCGTCAATAACTATCGAGAGATATCTGCTAATCACGCGCTCGCATTCTTGTCAGTCTGGCCGAACTCTTAAGGCAGTGTAATCCAACAGACAGTCAGACGCCCGTCTAACTGAAAATATTGTCCTCACAAAAACCTGGAGTAAAATTAAAGGGAAACCCCCGGTGTCAGATTTGAATAGCCAATGATTCACATAAAAATAGTTTTTTTTAAAAGCTCATCACTTCATTTTACTTAACATTAGATTTATAAGAAATATGTATATATATGTGTATGTATAATGCCTAGTTGTTCTATGAAAGTGTGTGTGTATGCGTGTATATTTCATTATTCCTTTTTAGGAAATTAATACGTAGTAAAATTTGAAACTTTCTACCAACAAAAAATATAATTTATGTATAGGTATTGAAATAAATTGTTTATTAAGTTTGGTTAGCAGGCCTCTTCTAAGATTTAGGTAGCCAACAAGAGACTACATTGTCTGTGACCAGGAGGTTGAGTTACGAATTCATTTGATTCCTCCCCTTCTCATGAGCAAGTTTCATTTAAAACTCTGCCCTACTCATACTTACCTTATTACTTAATTGCGTACTTGATTTATAGCAGTAAGAACTCAAAATCTCATTGCCAAACAAAACTACGCCACCAATCCCTATCTTGAACTAACTCTAAACAATCCACCCCCCTAAACCCTATCCATATCTTGAGCTAGTTCTAACCAGTCCACCTCATTACACCCTATCTCTTTCAGATCCATTGCAATGTTATCCTCCCATCTGCCATCTGTGGAATGACACATTTTTTGGGCTTTTCGAATGTAATTATAATTTCATATAATTGATTTATTTTAAATGAACCTTAGACCTTTTTAAAATCTATGTATAATAATTGATGAATCGTCATGTTGTATTCCCAATTTTTACTTTCTTGCTATTTTACAGGTAGAGAAAATATTGTGATCGTCAAAAAAATCGAACTGAAGATTTTGACGAATCTTGACGTTTCATGACCCCTCGAATACAGACTTTCCGTCTGTCTGTCTGTATCTTCAACTACAGCCTAAACTATTTTACCGTTTGGGCTAAAACGTTGTATCTAGGGTGTTCATAGAGTTACCCCGAGGGGTTTTTGGAATTGGATATCCCTCCCTAAAATTAAGGGTAGTTTACTGAAGGGCAAAAAGAGAAAAAGTCGATTTTCTCAAAATTGGCTCTAACTATTTTGATTAAATTTCATTTCTAAACATTTATAAATATTACAAACAAAATGTCGTCCCTCAATATTTCGGCAAAATGACTTTAAGGGCTCCGGTCTGAAGCGTAAATTAACTTTTTTTTAATAATATCTCCTAAATTATTTGAGATATGAAATTACTTATTGTTACAGATATGTAGGTGTTTTTATGATACAAATATTTTATAAGAAACATATTTTTATAAAACTAATACATTTCAAGCTATACATATATATATATGTATACTTTTTGAACACAAAAGGTAAAAGTATTGCGACCACCCAGGCCTCCACCGTGGTTCGGATTCCCCGTTAAACTGTAGGTCCTTCATTTCATCTCACAATCACCCTACTATCACACATTAGCGTAAGTGCGTACAACCCGAACGGGTAGTAAGACGCGGTGCTAATAATAATAATAATAATATTGCGACCGCAAAAGAAAATCTAACCTGAAATGTTGATGGATGTTGACGTCTCAAGACCCCCCAAAGCCTAAAAAGTGGTCTTTGCAATGACGTCTGTGTCTGCTTAAACTTAAAATTAAGAGTAGTTTCAGAAAGGGCAAAAAGAGAAAAATACGATTTTCTTAAAATCGACTCTAATGAGTTTGATTAAAATTCGTATCTAGGTGTTGATTAAGATTATAAATAAAATGGCTGTTTTCATTTTACCATGAAAATGATTTTAAGGGTACCTTACAGAATTAAAAACTTCCGTCTCCCCTCAACTATTTGAGATACTAAATAACTTATCATTACAAAATTGTAGTACTATTAAAAATAAAAATCTTTTATATGAAATATAATTTTATAAATCCAATAGTTTCTGAGATATTGGTAAATATATTAATACAATTTTGTGAGCTTTAGTTTAAACCTCTTAGAAGAAATGCTTGCACAACAGTGATCTATAACCATTTTAGAGTCAAAAGTCAATATTTACATTTTTTATTGGTCAAAATTTATAAATGTGAAATTTAATAGTAATGAGATCGCATGAAGATTTGCAACACCTAATAAAATGTCGATAATTCTAACCTAAAGTTGAAATTTTAATACGAAGTGTTGACCCTTGTGGACCCAACATTGATCTTTTTTATCGGACCAAACATACAAATGAGGGCATTAATTCTTTAAAAATAAGATTATAAAATTTAGAACCGGGACTAAATGTTTTTAATACTATTATAGTGCAATTTATGCTTGGGTTTGCTAGTGTATATTATTTAGTTTCACATAATTATATTACGTGTTTTGAGTAAATATCTCCATTTTCAAACAATAGAGCGAGAAAGTACGTGCAGAGTTACGTACCATTTATTTTTCTAATATTTACTGGATGGTAAAAAAAAAGATCCATTGTTGATCTATTTTTTCGAAATCCACAATGGTGAACCCCAAATTCCTTTGCATATGATTTAAATTTCACTTAAATGCTGGACTTAATTTATTAAGACTAGAGTAATTAAATACGAAGAGGTTGGAAGGGTAAAACCATGGGGCAAATATCAACATATAATCTTAATCTTATTAAACTTTATTTTTTTTACATTCACTAATGATGTGTCTAATTTGTTTACTATATATGCTTTGTATATTTACCCATATTTTTTACAGGATTTGTAATAATATATTTACGGACCTATCATCTCAAAATATAAATATTATTTTTGAATAAGGGCTACTTTTTTAATTGGGAATGCGACTGTCGAAGATTTATTTTTATATTATGTTAAAATATCAAAACAAATTTTCGGATCATCAAAAAAATAAACTTTTAAGCCAAACAAAAATAACTTTATAATTATCAACATTTTATTATTTTTAACTTACTGTAGTTAAATTGATACAATTTGATAAACAAATCACATGGCTTGGAGTATGCATACATTAAACTAGATCAAATATTTTCTGCATCACGTTTTACTGTCTGTTCAGGCTATCCACATATTTACACGTGTGAAGTAGGAATGAGGAAGGTAGAAGCTTTAGGAAAAGTACCTGCATTTTAAAAAAGGGAAATCGGGAAACCATTTAGAAAAAAAAACTTAGGGAATTCAGCTGGGATTTGAACAGTTATTTCTCCGCCACCCGCGATCCATTATCTCGTGAGCATGTTACTTTATACCACGTGACCACCGAATTTTTTTTAGCGCAGTGTCTTATTATACCCGTTGGGGCTATATAAGCATATTATGTCACGCTAGTAATTTAAGTGATAAGAAAGGGTGAATTTATAAGAAATGTAACCATATTTGCGTTGAGGGAAAGTGGAAAATCATCCTTATCACATACAAACTGGGATTCGAGCCATGATCTCACTATCAGGAAGTGGTTTAGATCCAGCTACTTTTTGAACTGCCAAATAATTGTATTTCTTTGATAGACTAGAATACACTAGAATTAAAAAAGACGCGATTTTAAAACTTACGAAAACAAAAATGTTTTTATCTTTTAATAATAATACTTAGCACCGCGTCTTACTACCCGTTCGGGCTATACGCTTAAGTAATAATAAGCTAATGGGTTAGGAATTTGAAAGGTTGAAGATAGAGGAAGTGAACCCGCATTTGCTTGGAGGGAAAGTAGAAAACCACCCCAGTTCACCCAAACAAGCTTCAAACCTCAGTCTCCCCATACTCAGCAGTCTAACTTAACATTAAACTAGCGCGTTAACAAACTAACGATCCTATTTTAACATTTATTTACACATTTGACCAAATTGAGGTTTTACCCCTCCTAACCAATTTCGGTTACCTAAACCTGAATAAATCCAACATCATAAAACAAGATTTATTTGATCCGGAACATGGTTACTTCTTTTATTTCGCTCATTGTTTTATAAAGAGTAGGGAGGTCGAAAGCAAGACGTTTCAAACAGTTAGACGCTAATTTCATGAAAATGCAACAAAAACGAACAAACTAAGCCAAGGCCCGGATTAAATAAAACATTCCTTTCTACTACCTTTACAATATATTAATTTTTGAAAGTGTATCTGTAGTTTATCTGTTATCATTATTAAATATTTTTGATATTCAAGAATATCTCATTTTCATTAGCTTTTTAATCTGATTTCGCAAGGTTTTCTGTGATTAGAACATTGAGCAAGAATGGAATAAACTAGAATATCATTCCATTTTTTAACTAGTGAAGCTAACATTAGAATAGACCTGAAAGAGAGAGGGTGTGATTCGGTGGACTGGATATAACTAGCTCATAATAGCGAAAGGATGTAATTTGGTGGTCTGGATACAAATATCTCAAGATAGTGAAAGAGTTTAATTAGGGGTAATGGATAGAATTATCACAAGATAGCCACAGGAATTTTTTAAAGTGATACCATAAACATTCAACATTCTAATATCATTTAGAAAAGAAGTAAGTTAGGACAATATTTAATACTATTTAACCTTCATATGTTTTAAAAAGCTGTTATGATTTATTCAATTGAGAAAGGTTTTTATTTCAATTCTAATCCTATAATTTGGTGTATAATATTTATGGTGTTTTCATTGATACATTAAGTTGGGAGAATAAGTTACAAATTAAAAGATATTTAATCAAACCTCGATAAACACATAATATTTTATTTTAAATACTTAAGGCAAAGAGGTTACAGATTAAAGCTTGCCAGAACCAGTATTATGTAACTTATCTGTAATATGGAAACAATGGTATAGCTGACAAATCATTTTTGTTATTAGAGGAAATAAAATAAAAAGCTATAATTTCACATACAAACACAATTGAACTCAGAAAAAGACCTATTACAAGAATGAAAAATGAGGTCTGGACATGACCAAGTTGTAAAGGTTTTAGGGTCAATGCTTTACTTCTGTTTGTAGCTGAAATAATCGTTTCAATTTCGTCGTCCTGAATCAACTTATTTATTAATCCCCCTTCAATAAATCTGCCTAAAAGTACGTCAAACTTATCTTGAAATGGTGATATATAAGGGTAGGGTATTACTATAAGAATATGTAACGCACATTCCTCTATAACATGCAGCAATGGGTAACCTTCCTTGTAATAGTCATTGAGTCTTTTGTACACATTTGTCACTTGAGACGCATCAATAAATGAAGTATTTCTTGAAAAAGCAACATGATCAAGTCCCATGTGAACGTCAGTTATAAATATGGCATTTTGGAGTAATAAATTTTTTAAAGGGTCGTTAGAGCTTAGCGTATCAGATAAAAAATTTAAATCAATCTCATAGCCATCGTATCGAGGAACATATATTGTGAGTCCTGATTCGTTTAGTTGATCCAGTGTGTTGATGTCAGGAAAGTAATGTGGGGTAGTCAAGAAACTGGTAAAAGCCCCTAAATAAGTGTTTATTAATATCAAACTAAAAACTAAACATGCACTATGAAACAACTTCTCAGCCAATGAAACAGCTGGTAATATGGTATACCCACTTACATAGATTCTGATCATCTCCAGAGTAGTTGTAAATTCTAGTGACGCATCAAATCTAATCAACTTCCAAAACAATATTATTACTGGTAAACAACCAATGATTAGCAACCATAAGTTGTTTGTGAAAGGTAAAATAACATTCATATAAAGGGGAATTTTATTTGATTTGGGCACTATTATTGATAAGCAGCCGTACAAAATGGTTCTTGAAGATGTTTTAAAATTCCCTTTGTGTTTTAAGAATACACTCCCAAACATTTCTGGTGTATGGGATTCTTGGTTGGAGTTACTCATCTGGTGATCAATTTCTTTTGTTGATACAGCTCGGTGAGGTGTTCCATTTATATAATGAATTATGTCATTTATAACATAAACCTCAGCTTTTAGTTTTTCTTCTTTTAAACCATACACAGGTCTGGTATTAGATAATTTAATTTTATATCCATGAATATTTTTTAATTTTTCAAAGATCGTGTCACTAACCTTATGTTTCATAACTCCATTGAATAGTTGAATGAAAGAGCTTTGATTCAAAAACTGATTGTAAACCCAAGCACAAGAATTACTTTGAATTATAGTATTTTTCTCGGTTGTTATTAAAGGTAAAGAATACTCATGTATAGAAATCAACACCACATTTAATAAATGATAAACATCCCAAGTTTTGTACAAGTCTCTTTGTAGCTCGTTAATCGTATAGTATTCAAAATCTGATACGACAATAAATAAAGGTGTTTTTGGGTCGAACACATCAGTTAATACAAAGTTGTCTAAAAATGTCCAAAAAATTTGAATTTCATCAACAAACCAAAACATATATATGGGTACTCCAAGAAGACTCCTATGAAGAAGATCAAAATCAAATACTTCATTTAGCGTCTCATTTTCAAACAGTTGTATTTTCACGACAGGAGCGCTACCAATGACGTGCACTTGTTTGAAGAAACTATTTACATCACTAAAACTTGCCTTGTCTTGTATCACGGCCAACATTGGTCGGGATTCGTTTTTCTGAACGACTGTTATGATGTCAATGATAATTTCTGTTATACATTTACTGTGACCACCATTTTCAACTGATATATTGGATAGAAACGCAAAAAAAGTATTCACAAATTCCAATAAAAAAAAAAGCAACCCCATTTTTATAGGCTTCATTCAAATTTTCAACCAATTACTGTGGTGAATAATAAAAAATAATCTAAATATATTTGTAAAATAATTTTAAGAAGAAATTAAATACTATTAATAAATTAATTCTTATTTTCTTAGATTAAATTGTTTTGAGTCTATATGCGGCGTTATCAAACAAATATACTAATAATGCCAGAAACATTCACTATTTTCTTGTAGATTATTCAAACCACACTAAAAACCATTCCAAATAGAGGGGCTACTAATTCCCGGTCTCATTAAACAATAGAACTCTAGATAACAATGTTTTATATGTGAGAATTAATGGTATGTGCGTATTAATTAGATACTCAAAATGTATTTTAATCAATACCGTCACCTAGTAAATTAATTATTTAAAATGAAAGCCTTCTCTTTTAATACAAACAAGAGCTTCGTTTCTGAATCTATTATTTTTATTTCCATACATGTTTCAAGTACACAATTAAAATTAATGTGTCCAGTAGATAGAGCATGTGGAAAACTAAATTCACAATCTATAATCTAGATAACCCTTATAGTTAATAGATTATTTTTGTTCTTTCTTAATATTTCAAAACTACGCATACATTTGAAGATGTGAGTGTGATCAAGTCGTTTGGAAAACACTTTTATTTATTAAATTTTCATTCCATTTAATATATATATTTAAATATTTCGTGTTTATTACTCAAGAACAAGTTTTTTTTAGTTTTAACGGACGTTGAAAACGACAACAATTTTACTCAAAATAGATGTTTATTGAGTATTCTACACTATGATTAGCATTCTATAAGACATTTCCACAGAAACATTGATAATAGTAGTTTAAAATGATTGATTTTTGAAGATTAATATTATTTTTCAAAACTGATATAATGAAATGGTTTAAAATGGATATCTTGTTGGCCCTTTGCATTTTAAATAATACTCTTTACTTTATTCAGGAGAAAAACTGGATCTAAGTTTTGTGTAATAGTAACCAACAGAAGCAACATGGGTGTAAATATCAACATCACACATCCACATGCATGTGTATCAACAACATATATACAGTATATTATTCTATAAAACTACCATATATACAGTGATTTTATAATTATTATGGACTTGAAATATGTTGACAAGTGAAAATATTGATTATAATTTATAGCAATATCTTTGTAAGGCAAAGTTATTTACACTACGTACTTAACTTATTAACGATCCTATTTTAACATTATATTTACACATTTGACCAAATTGAGGTTTTACCCCTCCTAACCAATTTCGGTTACCTAAAAATACAAACATGAATAAATCCAACCTCATAAAACAAGATTTATTTGATCCGGACCATGGTTACACTTTTTATTTCGCTCATTGTTTTGTTAAGCGTAGAGAGGTCGAAAGCAATAAGTATCAAACAGTTAGAAGCTAATTTCATGTAAATGCAACAAAAACGAACAAACTAAGCCATGGCCCGGATTAAATAAAATATTCCTTTCTGCTACCTTTACAATATATTAATTTTTGAAAGTGTATCTGTAGTTTATCTGTTATCATTATTAAGGACTTTTGATATTCAAGAATATCTCATTTTCATTTGCTTTTTAATCGATCTTGCAAGTTTCTGTGAATAGAACATGTAGCAAGAATGGAAGAAACTAGAACATCATTCAAGTTTTTGACTAGTGAAGCTAATGGGAAGATAGCAGTGCGAAGATCTAAACGCAGGTGGGAGGGAAGATAAGATTAGAATAGATCTGAAAGAGATAGGGTGTAATTCGGTGGACTGGATATAATTAGATCAAGATAAAGAAAGGTTGTAATTCGGTGGACTGGATATAACTAGCTCAAGATAGAGAAAGGTTGTAATTAGGTAGACTGGATACAACTAGATTAAGATAGCGAAAGGATCCAATTAGGAGGATTGGATATAACAGCTCAAGATAGCGAAAGGATGTAATTATGGGGAATGGATAGAATTATCTCAAGATAGGCAGAGGTAGTTTTTTTTAAACTGTAACCATAAACATTCAACTTTCTAATACCATTGAAAAAAGAGGTAAGTAGGGCAACATTTAATACCATTTAACCTTTATATCTTTGAAAATTATTTTAATGATTCATTCATTGGAGAAACGTTTTTATTTCAATTATAATCCTTTAATAAGTTATATAATAACTATGGTGTTTTCATTAGCACATTGAGTTGGGAGAATAGGTTACAAATTTAAATACATTTTATCAAACTTAGATAAACACATGTTTTATTTTAAATACTTAAGGCAAACAGGTTACAGATTAAAGCTTGCCAGAACCAATATTAAGTAACTTATCTGTAATATGGAAACAATGGTATGGCTGACAAATCATTTCTGTTATTAGAGGATATAAAAGGTAAACAGGTTACAGATTAAAGCTTGCCAGAACCAATATTATGTAACTTATCTGTAATATGGAAACAATGGTATAGCTGACAAATCATTTCTGTTATTAGAGGATATAAAATAAAAAGCTATAATTTCACATACGAACACAATTGAACTTAAAAAAAGCCCTATTACAAGAATGAAAAATGAGGTCTGGACATGCCCAATTTGCAAAGGTTTCAGGGTCGATGCTTTGCTTCTGTTTGTAGCCGAAATAATTGTTTCAATTTCGTCGTCCTGAACCAACTTATTTATCAATCCACCTTCGATTATTCTGCCTAAAAGTACGTCAAACTTATCTTGAAATGGTGATATATAAGGGTAGAGTATTGTTATAAGAATATGTAACGCACATTCTTCTACAACATGCAGCAATGGGTAACCTTCCTTGTAATAGTCATTGAGTCTTTTGTACACATTTATCACTTGAGACGCATCCAGAAATGAAGTATTTCTTGAAAAAGCAACATGATCAAGTCCCATGTGAACGTCAGTTATAAGCATGGCACTTTTTATTAATAAATTTTTTAAAGTATCGTCAGGTCTTAACAACCCAGATAAAAGTTCTAAATCAATTTCAAAACCATCATAATGAGGAACATATATTGTAAGTCCTGATTCGTTTAGTTGATCTAATGTGTTGATGTCAGGAAAGTAATGTGGGGTGGTCAAGAAACTGGTAAAAGCCCCTACATATGTGTTTATTAATATCAAACTAAAAACTAAATCATGCACTATGAAACAACTTCTCAGCCAATGAAACAGCTGGTAATATGGTATACCCACTTACATAGATTCTGATCATCTCCAGAGTAGCTGTAAATTCTAGTGACGCATCAAGTCTGATCAACTTCCAAAACAATATTATTACTGGTAAACAACCAATGATTAGCAACCATAAGTTGTTTGTGAAAGGTAAAATAACGTTCATATAAAGGGGAATTTTATTTGATTTGGGCACTATTATTGATAAGCAGCCATGCAAAAGTATTCTTGAAGATGTTTTAAAATTCCCTACATGTTTTAAGAATACACTCCCAAACATTTCTGGTTTATGGGTTTCTTGGTTTGGAGTTATTCATTTGGTGAGCATTTCCTTTTTTTGATACAGCTCGGTGAGGTGTTCCATTTATATGATGAATTATGTCATTTATAACAAAAACCTCAGCTTTTAGTTTTTTTTCTTTTAAACCATACACAGGTCTGGGATTTGATAATTTAATTTTACATCCATGAATATTTGTTAATTTTTCATAGATCATGTCACTAACCTTATGTTTCATAACTCCATTGAATAGTTGAATGAAAGAGCTTTGATTCAAAAACTGATTGTAAACCCAAGCACAAGAATTACTTTGAATTATAGTATTTCTCTCGGTTTTTATGATAGGTAAAGAATACTCATGTAAAGAAATCAACACCACATTTAATAAATGATAAACATCCCAAGTTTTGTACAAGTCTCTTTGTAGCTCGTTAATCGTATCGTATCCAAAATCTCTGACGACAATAAATAAAGGTGTTTTTGGGTCGAACAGATCAGTTGATAAAAAGTTGTCTAAAAATGTCCAAAAAATTTCAATTTCATCAACAAACCAAAACATAGATTTGGGTACTCCAAGAAGACTCCTACTGAGAAGATCAAAATCAAATGATTCATTTTGAAATAGTTGTATTTTCACGACAGGAGCGCTACCAATGATGTGCACTTGTTTGAAGAAACTATTTATATCACTAAAACTTGCCTTGTCTTCTATCACGGCCAACATTGGTCGGGATTCGATTTTGTGAACGACTGTTGTGATGTCAATGATAATTTCTGTGATACATTTACTATGACCACCACTTTCAACTGAGATATTGGATGGAATCGCAAAGTAAGTATTCACGAATTTTAACATAAGAAAAAGCAACTCTATTCTTACAAGCTTCATTTTAATTTCAAGCCAATTGACGCGGCGAATAACAAAAAATTATCTAACTATATATGTAAAATAATTTTAAGAACAAATTAAGTACTATTAATAAAATAACCCTTATTTTCTTAGCTTTAATTGTTTTGAGTCTATATGCAACGTTATCAAACAAATATACTAACAATTCCAGAAACATTCACTATTTTCTATGAGATTATTCCAACTACACGAGAAACTATTTCAAATATACAGGCTACTAGCTCCCGGTATCATTAAACACTAGAACTCAAAATAACAATGTTTCATATGTGAGCATTAATGTAATGTGTGCATTAGATAGATACTCTAAATGTATTTTAATCAATACCGTAGCCTTGTAAATTAATTATTTAAAATGAAGGCCTTATCTATTAATCCAAAATAGAGCTATGTTTCTGAATCTATTTTTTTTATTTCCATACATGTTTCAAGTACACAATTAAAATTAATGTGGCCAGTAGATAGAGCATGCGGTAAACTAAATTCACAATCTATAATCTAGATAACCCTTATAGTTAATAGATTTTTTTCGTTCTTTCTTAATATTTCAAAACTACGTATACATTTGAAGATGTGAGTGTGTTCAAGTCGTTTGGAGAAACACTTTTTTTTTATTAAATTTTCATGCCATTAAAAATATATATTTATATATTTCGTGTTCATTACTCAAGAACAATTTTTTTTTTTAGTTTAACGACATCAATTTTGCCCAAAATAGATGTTTATTGAGTATTCTACCCTATGATTAGCATTCTATAAAACATTTCCACATAAACATTGATAATAGCAGTTTAAAATGTATGATTTTTGAAGATTAATTTTATTTTTCAAAACTGATATGATGAATTGGAGGTGACCTGGTGGTCTAGGGGTAAGGTGTCAGACTTCTATGCTGGCGGCCGGGGTTCAATCCTCGGTCCCGGCAAAGATTTATCTGATTACCAAACCCTTCCTTCACCTCTGACAAGACATCTTGTGAATGTGGGGAATGCCAGGCCTCCACCGTGGTTCGGATTCCACGTTAAACTGTAGGTCCTCCATTTCATCTCGCAATCACCCTACCATTACACATTAGCGTAAGTGCGTATAACCCGAACGGGTAGTAAGACGTGGTGCTAAAATAATAAAATAATAATAATGAATTGGTTTAAAATGGATATCTTGGCAGCCCTTTGCATTTTAAATAATACTCTTTACTTTATTCAGGAGAAAAATGGATCTAAGTTTTGTGTAATAGTAACCAACAGAAGCAACATGGGTGTAAATATCAACATCACACATCCACATGCATGTGTATCAACAACATATACGGTAGATAATTCTTAGTTCGAACTAATTTTAATCGAAAATTGCTCGGACTAGCGAACAATACTAAAGAAAAGGTTACGTAAATGTCCGTAAAATGTTCATGCTGGACTGGATTTCCAGTGACAGGGAAATCTGGGTTCGAATACCATTTGGGTATCTTGAGGGTGTTATTAAATCAACAGTTTCCCACTTTCCTTCCATGCAAATGTGGCTTCATTTCCTCTACAACTCTAGCTTCTTTATCACTACCAAATAACAGTAATTAATAATGTGTTTTAACTGGACGAGCAGAGAAACGCGGTTAAAAATTAAATGATCCTGTTGTCCATGCAGACTTTCACACTCCTTTAGCTAAAAATTGAGATATTTACTCAAAACTAGTAAGATATGTGGAAATAAGTAAAAAAAACCATTGATTTATAGACTTATGTAAAAAAGGGCTTCATATTTCCCCAAAGAGCATAAAAAATAAGCACTGTTACAGAAACACTGTGACAGGAGAAACATCTTGATCCTTCAAAGAGCATAACAATCTATTCTCCAAACGTATACATATAAATATATTATAATATTCTAGCTCTGAATGTAAAGCTTTTTTTAAACATTATTCTTACAAATACTAGTTATATTTTTCAACGTTTCACTAAAAAAATATTTCGTTTATTAAAGATTTGAAAATCTATGATCAAATTGGAAAATACACGCTCATGTAAAAAGTTCTCTCAAAATCATTTTTATAGGAATATGAGTGAGATCCACCATTTTGTTTGTAAGGTTAATCAATGCCTAAATATACTAAAGCTTATTTTGAGAGAAACTATTTTTTTTCTTCTTCAAGTAAGCTACCCCTAATTTTATGTTTTAGTAGAAAATTCCAAAATTCACTCTGATGTCTCTGTATAAGAACCCTAGATACTAAGTTTTAGCCTGATGGGTAAAATGTCCCAATAACAGCCAGACGGCTTTACAAAAAAAAAAATCTATTTCAAAAAGTCATAAAACCTTTATAACCATCAAGATCTCGAGATAGGACATTTTTTTTTTCTATAATCAAAATAAATTCTCTTTTCGAAGGGTCAAGAACGTAATTTTTTTCAGTTCTCCTAAATGTCAGGCTAACCACATTTATTACATTATGAGGCACAGTAATGGGTAATCCATTATAGACTGCTTAGAGGTAAAAATAGAGAAAACTACAAAAGATGCTAACAAATCCCTAGCATATTCTGACTAAAAAACAATCAACACGTTTAAATATCTGGTCTCAGACAAACCCAACGGCCTTATTAATTTCACATCGCTAGGATATGGAGGACGATTATCTGACATGATATTTCTGGTTGATTCTGGATATCTCGACGAACTGTCTGAAGGAATAGAGTTGATGGAAAATAGAGGGAATTTGTAAAATGTTTTCAAGAGAGGGGGGACGGGGGGAAGTAGATTAGTGCGCCCAACTACTGTTTTTGCAGGTGTCAAGCTGAATGCAGACGGTAGTATGGAAACTAAAAGAATTGCAAGTTTGAGTATAGACAATGAAAGCCATTTTCGTCAAATAAGAGAGTTTAGATTACCCCATATGCATACTTTGATATTCACATGCTAAATAAAGTAGATTAATGTGTGAATATTGTTGCGGGTTTAATTAATTTGAAAGAACCACTAATAGGATAAACAAAGATTAAGATTTATTTTGATGCAATTATAGGTAAATTTTTTCCTACACTTCAATTATAGCTTGTATTCAATTAGTAAATAACATTTCTTAATCTGCTGATACTGTACTATTTTATCGTGATACTATAAACTGTAAATTTTATAAGAATGTATATATAAAATTGAGTAAGCACAGTAGACCATCTTATATATAATTTGATAAAACCGTTTGTGGTAATAGAAATTACGAGGAAATTACGGAACAGATTTTGACTAACGACCACTCATTTTAATGGTTAGGAGTCCCGAATGTTGGAAAAAAATATAAATATATATTTTCCACAAAAAGCCGATTTTCACAGAAAATTTTCTGTTTTTCATTCTTTGTTTAGTCACCATGGAAACTGATATTTACTGCATGGCTGTAAGCATCTGAATAAAATATATCTCTTCAATTAAAAATTAATAACTATTTATTTGTTGGTCCGAACATATCACAATTTTCTCTTTGGATAAATATTTATTTTTGTATCTAAATTGAGATGCCTAAAATGGGGAAACATTTATTTTTTATAGGAATGTTGCTATTGTTAGTTCACATTTAAATAAATACTATTGAGAATGATTCTAAAATTAAAAAGTTAAGTTCGTGAAAATATTGTCTACTTTTTGTTCCGTGAGTGATAAAATGATCTTGCATAACGTTTAAGAATAGCCATTTTATTGATCTAATTATGAGTTTTGGCTTTTTTTCTTTCTTCAAAAAATGGGGTTTTGATGATCATTTTAGCGAATAGTAACACAATACAAATACATAAGTTAAGCTGTGTTTTCATTTTACCGCTTGATTTTGAGGATTGATTCTAAAAAAAGAGTAATATTTTGTACACCCCATGTATCTTTTCAAATTCTTACACATACAAATACAATAGGTTCAGTTATGTCTTCATGGTAATACTTAATTTTGAGGAATTATATTTAAAAAGCCGTAATGTTTTATGTACTACATCTACATTTTCACATTCTCTATCTCTATCTGACACACTCACGCTCTCACGAACATTCTATCGCCCGCTCTCACACACTCTCTCACACACTCTCTCCCACGTTCTTACACACTCTCCATCACACTCTCTCCCCTCAAATAAATACACATTCTATAACAAACTCTCCCTCACATGATCTCTCATTCTCTCTCTCAAACTTTATCCCTCTCTCTCTCACCCTTTCTACCTTCACCTACTCTCTCTATCACACTATCTTTCACACTATCTTTATTATATTCTCTCTCTTAATTTCTTTCTCAAACACTCACGCTTTCTCAAACAATCTATATCTCTCAAATGCTCTCTCTTTCTCAAACAATCACTCTCTATCTCTCAAAGGCACTTTCTCAAACTCTCCCTAAATCACTCTCACTATCTTTAAATCAATCTCATTCTCACTTTCTATTTCTCAAATTCCTTTAACTCAAACTCACACTCTCAATTTCTCTCTATCTCCAACACAATCTCTTAAGTTCTGTCTTTAGCTCTCTCTATCTCTCTCAAATTATCTCTCTAAACTAATATCTCCCTTTCTAACCTTCTCTCTTGAACTCTCTTTCATGCCGGGATCATGATCAACTTAACGTTTACTTAACGTAAAGGACCTCCTCGTGTGTTTAAATGGAAGCGATCACGATGCACTTAACTTAACGTTGACTTGCAGTTAACTTAAAGTGAGAGATGTCTCGGGAGGTCTTTTACTTTACTTAATGTTGACTTGCAGTTAACTTAAAGTAAGAGATGTCTCGGGAGGTCTTTTACTTTACTTAACGTAACTTGAAGGGTATCACGTGATCTAGCCAGCCAATCATTATGCGAGTGACGTCAACAGGGCTATTTAGTAATTCATTTGTTGGTATTATGACAAATGTTTACTCTTTAGCGTAAGTTTTGGTGATCAGACAGTGAAACAAAATAGTTAAACTAAAATAGGGAACTAAATTTATCAAAAAATTTATTAATATATATTGATTATATTGATTGAAAACTGTAAACATTCACAGATCATCACTTTACAAATAGTACAAAACCACATATCATACTCGAGAATGCATATATATGTTTTGCTCGCGTTGTTAGGTTAGGTTAAGAGAATCGTGATCACACATAAGTTAAGTTAACTTTAAGTGAAAGTTACGTTAAGTTACGTTAAGTTAACGTTAAGATGTTTGTGATCCCGGCATCACACGCCCTCATATTTTCTCTCTCTTTCACACAATATCTTTCCCAAAATATTACACTATTAATTTTCATACACACACACACACAAATATCACACACTCTCACTCACTCTCTCTCACACACATCTTCTTTCGCCTCTTTTTTTTACACATACACACACATTTTTATATTAATAATCCCATTTTTGATAGTTGAGATTAAGAATACATGGTTTTACCGATTTAACCAATGAAGTCATTTTAAATGTTAGGGGTCCAGGATGCCGGCAAAGATATTAACCTAAAACTAAATTTTCATTGCTAATTTTCAATTTTCATTCTGTGTGGGCAGTGATTAAACTGTTCAATCATGCTTGATTTACATCACAATGGCAACCATTATTTACCTATTATTGTAATTCGGTAAATAAAACATTTCTTTTTTATTAAAAATAATAACAGTATAATAATTCTTACTTGAATGGTTTGGTGCAACGAATAGATAGAAATCTGGGACAGGAGTCATTTTAAATTTCTCATCGTGGACAGAAGAGGGAAAATATAAGTTATGATTCAATTTAAACGACGAATGCTAAATATCCATGTAATTTGAAAACCTTTGACGAGTAAACTTTTAATTAGAAAGTCAAGTAAGGTCTTATTAAATATATATTTTCCCAATACATAATCTATAATACAGTTTTGTGTAATAATAAGACGGCATCACCGCATCGATCCACTTGTGTTTATAAAATATAATAAAATAAATATAATGCGTGCTTGATTTGGAATATAATAATAATAATAATAGTGAGTACACCCACTAAACCTAAAGTGAAATCTAAAATAAATAAACATTACAAAATTGTTATAAATACTTTTCAACCCAATGGCCTACCTAATGAATCATTTGTTATTTGGTTAGTACTACACAACTAATAACATTTCTAGTTCTGTATAAAAAATATGAATATTAAACACTAGAATAACAGTTAGGGAAATATAAATAACGCTTTCTCAAGGGAACATGGATAGCACTGTTCAACCCATACAAAAGATACCCTACATTTTTTCATTGTCAAGTCCATTTGTAGTTGTATCTGAGCATAATACTTTGGAGTCAGTTTACCATTTACATATTACATTTTTTTACATTTTATTTCGTTTGAAGGACATTTCTTTTCCACGACATCAAAAATTGCATCTGATGAATTCCTATTAACGGGTGTGTGTATTAGCCATTAATTAAGTCCTTTAAGAAAAATTTAACTAACGATTTTAATATTACGTTTTCAGAACTGGTATGTCTAAATCGCGTTCTCTTTTAATAGTGGTGGTGTCCAGAGCTCTACAATTCTACAGAAGCTCTAAGGTATTTGAGGTTGTAGGCGGGCCATTCCACCCATTTATCCCCCACTAAATAAACCAACCCAGAACTGCGCTAACCAGTCTAAATTCGGAATATTTATTTGGCTATAAGTATTAAGAGGAAAAAAAGTAGCCAAGTAACCGCAGAATAACATTATGTTAGTAAATGATGTGGGCGGGATGGAGGGGAATGATCAAATTTGAAGACGTTTACAGTAATTTTTCGGAAAAATTGAAACAAACAATTTTTATTTAGAGTTACAAAAAAAAAAAGATAAGTTTTCCTTTTATATGACTTAATAAAATACTGTGGAAAGGCATGCTATAATGATTTGGTGATTTTACATAAAAATAGTAAATATTTTGTTCACCTAGCACCGTAGATTTCATCAAGTTTTTACTTAATCGTTCAATCACGGCGTGGGGGCCCCTGAAGCTGTGGAGCCCTAGTTCGCATTATGGCTGGGCCATCTCTGGTGGTGTCCAAGGTTTAAACACCCAAGATTGATTCGGTCAAAGAACCTTCATCTGTTTGGCATCTAGAAGCTTGGTGAATCTTTGGTGGCGTGATTCCTCCAAATTAAGATCATGCCACATAGATAGTTTACTTTGCAGAATGGTAGCTTCTTCTAGTTATTTACGTTAAGAATCTGTCATGTGAAATACAAAGAAGCTAATACATTCCTTAAAATCCCTTCCACCATTATTTGAAAACCAATATCACAAACAGTTTAAAGAAAGAGAGTGATAACGATGGATTCCATCATGGCACTTCAGAAGCTGGCTGTCACATTTCAATTCTTGGCTGAGCTTAAGGACTTTATGAAGGAAACAGTTGGAAACAACTTCCTGTTGAGAAATGGTGCCAATTGGTTTGGCATATTGACTGGTATAGTTTGTCGCCTCAACAAATTTAAGAGATTTTACAACCAAATATAATGTTGATCTTTTCCAATAACTATCTACCGGAGTGAGTGATGAATCGTCGTTAAGACTAGCAGCCACATCAGCAAAACAATTGCAAACTTACATCCACTGGCTGAGTCTGCAGAGAGATCGCAAATAACACTTATTACAAGTTCTTTCGACTGAATCACGGTGAGAGTTAAACATTGAAACCTTTAATATAGATTCACACGTTTGCTGTAAAACGAGAGCAGTGCTGATATTGGGTCACGTGACAGCTCTAATCCAATCACAACAAGTCCGTGTTGCCAGTGTAACCCGCAATGCTGGAGTAAATATAATTTCAACTTTTCCAGCGTGTCTACCGAAAAGCCACCAAGATCACTGATCAGCGCATGCACAAACTTTCCAACCTACGTTATTTATAAACAAAGCCCAATATCCCGATAGTGTATCTCAAAAGTGATTATTTAAAAAACTACAATTTATTGGAAGCCATGAGGTTTATCGATGACAAAGTCAGACCTGGGCAGTAAGTAAAACATCTAGTTTTATTTTAAATACAGTAACTCACACAGATTTTAATATCGACGTGTTTATGTTTGAAGTGTCAATGTATCATGGGTAAACAGAGATTCCCAACTTTCCCCGAGTGTATGAACAGCTGCACCACTAGGTGGTGTGGACTCACTATACTTATTTCAAATTTCAGCATACGTGTGAAGTCACCTTTACTCTGCACCTTGTGCTTGGGAGTGACACGTGTCTTCTCTACGCAGCTATCATATGAATACTGAACTTTGAAATAACCAATGGCATTATCATCATCACAAGACTATTGGCCGGCCCTAAAAGAGAATCAATAGGGAATAGTTCTACAGATAATATATATATTTTTTTTTTGGGCAAACGCCTTGGTTTAGTTTGTGCAGTACGTGACTATTGATTCGAGAGTCAACAGTTTGATTCCTGTCTTAGGTGAAAACAATATTAATAGTGTTACAGCCTTCCCTTAATATTACAACGGCGAAGGTGACCTGGCGGTTTAGGGGTCCGAGGTTCAATCCTCGGTCCCGGCACAGATTTATCTGATTTTAAAACCATTCCTTCAACCTCTGACAAGACGTGTATTAATCACAACTTGTGGAATGTGTGGAATGCCAGGTTCCCTTCGTGGTTCGGAACCCACGTTAAACTGTAGGTCCTCCATTTCATATCACAATCACCCTACCATTACACATTAGCGTAAGTGTGTATAGCACGAACGGGTAGTAAGACGCTGTGCCAATATTATTTATAATAATAATAATAATAATAATAATAGAGTGATATTCATTATTACATAAATAAACTTTTGTGACACTAAAAGAGACTCTCGGATTTAATACTACTAAGAATCAGACGTTATCTAGAGGTAGTACTGTATTTATATTTAAAGATGGAACCTGGACATGGGATTCGAATATGATGATGCCTTTGTCTTAATACGCCAATGCTCTAGCAACTGAGCAATCTTATCTAGGAGTAGTTGCGTGCCCAAGGTCATTCTTCTTCATTATTAGCTTAAGACAAAGTATCTGATGGATGGCACATGGATTTCTCAGTGGTAAGAGCATTGGTGTACTAAGCCAAAGATCCGTGGTTCGATTCAAATGTCCAGGAGTCATTTTTCAAATTTAAAAATATGATATTTATATGTGCTTATAACCTTACTTAGGAACTATAATAGTTTATCTATTTAATCTATTATCTGTGAGTATGTTTATTAACGGTGGAAACAAGAACTATATACATATTTTTTCAGCATTAGAAAGTACAGGAGCTATGTTAAGTAACATCATGGTGTACACGACCTCCCCTAATCTAACCCCAAATAGACATTAGAGCTACAACCTCCTCCAAAGTAACACTAAGTAGACATTAAAGGTGTAACCTCCTCCAAAGTAACAACATGTAGACATTAAAGATGTAACCTCCTCCAAAGTAACAACATGTAGATATTAGAGATGTAACCTCCTCCAAAGTAACAACATGTAGATATTAGACCTGCCAATCTTCCAAAGTAACACTAAGTAGATATTGGAGCTCCTCCCTTCCTTCAAAGTAACACAAATGAAACAATAGTTCTCTCCATCCCCCCTCCCCATGAAAATGTGGGTTAGGTGGTCTATGGATGACCACAAAGGTTGTACGCGAGTATATCACCTCTCAAACGATAGCTACTGCGTGCTTTACGGCCGCTTCTATCACTTGACGAGCGAGTGGGGTCTGTTGATTAAAATCGGGTATAAAAAAACTGATAAGGGGTAAAATAAAACAGGGTTGCAAACGGACAAGTTTACGATTCTTTCTCTCTCTACCATCCATTTATCGACGGTTTACAGTACGCTTCCTATTTTCCCGGAGTCATCACAGTCACAATTATCGTTCCATTTATTATAAAAATATAACAAACAATGTCACGTCATATGAAGTGGGGAACCTCTCGTTAAAACACCACAATTTGATATAGTTCGACCGAAATATCTATATCAACATGATTCAACACCAAATTACTATCGGGTGAAAGCTGTATGCTTACGATTGTGGATATCAATTTACCCTAGTTCGATAGGAAGGATGAGTAAAATTAAGGGGGCAATGACCCTTTCCGATGGCTGAATGATCTAAGATGTCAATCTTATGTTAGACTGGCTTGCCTAAGAAAGAGAAATCGGTGCTCAAATTTGTGTCTGGTCTCCTGAGGGTGGTTTATAATAAATGGTTTCCCACTCTCCTTCTATGCCAATACGGGTGGGTAATCTCTAAAATGCTTCCTTACTCATCCTTACCATACTAGAGTAATCATCGTATATATACATAAAAGCTGAACAGGTAGTAAGATGCCGTGATAAGATAATAAATATATTGTATGGTGCAATTCACAGGCTTTCTCCCTCGTTTATGTTAAAATAGGCATTTAATAAAAACTCGTAAGGATTGTGAAACGAATTAATAAATTGTAGTAAAAACACTACACCAAAGATCATAAATGAAATAAAACACATTGTTACTTATTCTATGGCATTAATAACTAGGGACATTATTAAAGAAAAGTTGAGAAAAGAGAAATATCTTTGTCGACCAAAGCGTATATGAATCAAATTCATTTTCAAAAAACCTGAATTAAAAAGTAGATATATCTGCTTATACTTTAGAAGTTATTGGTTTTATAAAAAAATATATTTCAAGAAAAAGTTTTTTACCTTTTATTGTACCACTAATTTTACAATGACATGTTATTTTGTATCTCAAATAGTCGCGGAGAAATGACGAAAATTGTAAAATTTCCCCTATGTAAAGTACCTTCAAAGTAATTTTTATAGGTAAATGAGAATTTTCATCTTACTTATAAATATAAACCGCGTCTAGATATAAAATTAAATCATAATCGTTAAAGCGAATTTGGAGAAAATCTTTTTGTCCTTCTTTTGAACTTCAGTAAACTACTCTTAATTTCAGGGTTAGATGTATAGTTCCAAAAACGCCTGGGGTGGGGAGGGCTTTATGAAAACCCCAGTTACCAAGTTTCTGTCATATCCCGAGATACAACAGAGGACACTGCGAAAACAACTTTTTTGGTTTCAGGTGGTCATGAAACGTTGACAATTATCAAAAACTCGAGTTAGATTTTATTGACGATCACAATACTTTGTGTCCGAGGTGTCGAGAGAAGGTAAAATAAAGGAATGAACCCGAATTTAACTGAATAATGGAAAGAAAATCCCACCTTTTGATTTCAATCCCTGTGCATTCTGCCGGGATTCGAACTGACCAGCTTTCTGAGAGAGGACTATAAGGCAGAGTTAACTCTATCGATAGTTAATATTAATTGACTTAATGATTTATTGGTAAGGTAATAGAAGATGTTATTTCAAGCAGATGAGTTCAAAATATTGTTATTAAAAATTTGTTGCGCGAATTAGTATGAAAACATTGTATGATCTAAATAGCCATAAAGGAGTTTTAACATTTGTTTCATACTCTGAGACATATCTTAAAAATGTTTTAGTATTAAAAAGTGAAGAGTTATAATTTTATAACATATTGGATATTAGATTTCCCGAATGTCTAGTAAGGCGTGGGGCTAATATATTAATATATATTTTTATTTTAACAAAGTTTTTTTTAGCACCGCATCTAAATAACCGTTCAGGTTATAAACTTTTAACAAAGTTCATTCCAATCAAAAGCTCACTATACATAAAAGCTCCACATTAAGTTATGAATTTCATTGCATGTGTCACGCAATCATTTATAATTATTTATGTATTAAGCTCATGCATGTGGAAAGATATATCAACGCTCTTGAATCTAGATCATATTTATTGGAAAATGATACTTGGACAAGAGCATCAAACCCTGAACTCTTGGCATAGGTGTATTTGTTTAAATCTACGTATATGATACTTGATTCTGCTATATCTGACACCTTTAGGTTATTTCAATCTCTCAAACCTCTCTTTATGCACTATACCATAAATAGTATAAATGTATGCTCTAACATTTGACCTCGGTGGTATTAAGGTAAAGTGTTTGTTTCAGGATCTAATGTTCAAACACAGTCGAGGTCGATGAATGTTTTACTTAGAACCATAGCACAACTCCCTTTTGAGGGTAAATTAAAGCCGTCGGTCTTGTGTTGATTGGGGCATAATTATAAGAGATCCCTGGAAATTATTTGAACTTAAGTTAACTCTTGATTATACAAACTGCGGAGACAGCACTTTACTGATAGACTAACCAAGGCGAGCGAAAGCCTGTGGTGGTTAGGCCCAATGATTAACAGACGTAGGTTGCACCCTGTCCAAGAGGAGCAGTCTAACACTGTACAAGAATTTACTCAGGCCCAACCTCGTGTACGCGTGAGCCACTTGTGTCTACCTGGAATACACGTGTATGAGGAGGAGTCAGGCATTCCAGAGCAAGTGTCTTAGGATCATTGTGGACCCACCCTGGTACGTTCAAAATGTGAGTCTACAACGGAATTTGGAGATGCCTACAGTAACCCCATAGCTTCTTTGGCGTTGACTGACAGCTCACAGCTGACTTCTGACAGTCAACATTTAGGTATATACCTAAGTTTGACTGTCAGAAGTGACAGCTGCTAAACACATGTTTTTGCAGATCATATAGTCAGCGTAGGGATACATAATTTGTTCTGGTAACTAATCAAAACCGTCAGCGGTCAGCTGCAAGCTGTCAGTCAGCACCAAATAATTCATGGGGCTACTGTACCATCAAATACCACTTCTAGAAGCTGGCGCAGTCGTAATACGACAGTCTTCTTGGTGCCACCATTCTTCTCTTATCCAGAGGCTTGGGAACTGTCATCGACCCTGGAGGTTGCCACTGAAGTCCTAAAGCCCTGCTCGGATAAGCGATATTTGTAAACCAGTGATCAGAGGGAGGATATCACCCCCCCCCTCCCATATAGTAGTGTCACCACACATAGCTCTAGAAACCCTTATTCGGTTTATCACTTCACTTACACCCGCCTTTCCCCCCTACTAATAATCTGTATTTTCTCTTGTTACAGAATCTTCTCGAAATGAGACATCCCGTTAATTAATGCATCCTATAACACGGTGTGTCCGATTGGTCGGTACCAGTTATATCTCCCCTCTTGAGTTCCCCTTATGGTAACATTAGATCATGCCAATCAAGACCTCGACAATTGGACCGTTCAAAAGCCAATTAGTGCAAGTTAGTAATTTACCATTTTATTTATTAAGATATTTATTATGTTATCAAATTTTATAATATTCTATAAAACTACCATATATACAGTGATTTTATAATTATTATGGACTTGAAATATTTTGACAAGTGAAAATATTGATTAAAATTTATAGCAATATCTTTGTAAGGCAAAGTGATTTACACTACGTACTTAACTTATGAACGATCCTATTTTAACATATATTTACACATTTGACCAAATTGAGGTTTTACCCCTCCTAATTAATTTCGGTTACCTAAAAATACAAACATGAATAAATCTAACCTCATAAAACAAGATTTATTTGATCCGGACCATGGTTAGACCTTTAATTTCGCTCATTATTTTATTAAGCGTAACGAGGTCGAAAGCAAGAAGTATCAAACAGTTAGAAGCTAATTTCATGAAAATGCAACACAAACGAACAAATTAGGTCATGGCCCGCATTAAATAAAATATTCCTTTCTGCTACCTTTACAATTATATTAATTTTTGAAAGTGTATCTGTAGTTTATCTGTTATCATTATTAAGGACTTTTGATATTCAAGAATATCTCATTTTCATTTGCATTTTAATCGATCTTGCAAGTTTCTGTGAATAGAACATGTAGCAAGAATGGAATAAACTAGAATATCATTCCATTTTTTGACTAATGAAGCTAATGGGACGATAGCAGTGGGAAGATCTAAAAGCAGATGGGAGGGAAGATAAGATTAGAATAGATCTGAAAGAGATAGGGTGTAATTCGGTGGACTGGATACAGCTAGCTCAAGAAAAAAAAAAGAGGATATAATTAAGTGGGCTGGATATAACTAGCTCAAGATAGAGAAAGGATGTAATTAGGAGGACTGGATATAACTACCTCATTATACAGAAAGGATGTAATTAGGTTGACTGGATATAACTACCTCATGATACAGAAAGGATGTAATTAGGTTGACTGGATATAACTACCTCATGATACAGAAAGGATGTAATTAGGTGGACTGTCTCTATCTTGAGCTTGATATATAAAGGATGGAATTAGGGGGACTGTATATATCTAATTCAAGATAGAGAAAGGGTGTAATTAGGTGGACTGTCTCTATCTTGAGCTTGATATATAAAGGATGGAATTAGGGGGACTGTATATACCTAATTCAAGATAGAGAAAGGGTGAAATTAGGTGGACTGTATATATCTCGCTCAAGATAGAGAAAGGATGTAATTAGGAGGACTGTATATAACTTGTTCAAGATAGAGAAATGGTGTAATTAGGGGGAATGGATAGAATTATCTCAAGATAGGCACAGGATTTTTTTTTAAGTGTAACCATAAACATTCAACATTCTAATACCATTAAGAAAAGAAGTAAGTAGGGAGAATATTTAATAATATTTAACCTTCATATGTTTTAAAAAGATTTTGAAGATTTATTCATTGGAGAAATGTTTTTATTTCAATTCTAATATTTTAATAAGATACATAATAACTATGGTGTTTTCATTGATACATTAAGTTGGGAGAATATGTTACAAATTTAAAGACATTTTATCAAACTTGAATAATCACATAATGTTTTAATTTAAATACTTAAGGCAAAGAGGTTAAAGATTAAAGCTTGCCAGAACCAATATTATGTAACTTATCTGTAATATGGAAACAATGGTATAGCTGACAAATCAATTATGATATTAGAGGATATAAAATAAAAATCTATAATTTCACATACAAACACAATTGAACATAAAAAAAGCCCTATTACAAGAATGAAAAATGAGGTCTGGACATGACCAATTTGCAAAGGTTTTAGGGTCAATGCTTTACTTCTGTTTTTAGCTGAAATAATTGTTTCAATTTCGTCGTCCTGAATCAACTTATTTATCAATCCACCTTCAATAAGTCTGCTTATAAGTACGTCAAACTTATCTTGAAATGGTGATATATAAGGGTAGTGTATTACTATAAAAATATGTAACGCACATTCCTCTATAACATGCAGCAATGGGTAACCTTCCTTGTAATAGTCATTGAGTCTTTTGTACACATTTGTCACTTGAGACGCATCAATAAATGAAGTATTTCTTGAAAAAGCAACATGATCAAGTCCCATGTGAACGTCAGTTATAAACATGACATTTTTGACTAATAAATTTTGTAAAGTATCGTTAGGTCGTAAAAACCCGGATAAAAATTCTACATCAATTTCAAAGCCTTCATATTGAGGAACATATATTTTGAGTCCTGATTCCTTTAGTTGATCCAGTGTGTTGATGTCAGGAAAGTAATGTGGGGTAGTTAAGAAACTGGTAAAAGCCCCTAAATATGTGTTTATTAATATCAAACTAAAAACTAAACATACACTATGAAACAACTTCTCAGCCAATGAAACTGCTGGTAATATGGTATACCCACTTACATAAATTCTGATCATCTCCAGAGTAGTTGTAAATTCTAGTGACGCATCAAGTCTGATCAACTTCCAAAACAATATTAATATTGGTAAACAACCAATCATTAGCAACCATAAGTTGTTTGTGAAAGGTAAAATAACATTCATATAAAGGGGAATTTGGTTTGATTTGGGCACTATTATTGATAAGCAGCCGTGCACAAGTGTTCTTGAAGATGTTTTTAAATTCCCTACATGTTTTATGAATACACTCCCAAACATTTCTGGTTTATGGGTTTCTTGGTTGGAGTTATTCATTTGGTGAGCATTTCCTTTTTTTGATACAGCTCGGTGAGGTGTTCCATTTATATGATGAATTATGTCATTTATAAGAAAAACCTCAGCTTTTAGTTTTTCTTCTTTTAAACCATACACTGGTCTGTTATTTGATAATTTAATTTTACATCCATGAATATTTGTTAATTTTTTAAAGATCATATCACTAACCTTATGTTTCATAACTCCATTGAATAGTTAAATGAAAGAGCTTTTATTCAAAAACTGATTGTAAACCCAAGCACAAGAATTACTTTGAATTATAGTATTTTTCTCGGTTGTTATTACAGGTAAAGAATACTCATGTAAAGAAATCAACACCACATTTAATAAATGATAAACATCCCAAGTTTTGTACAAGTCTCTTTGTAGCTCGTTAATCGTATCGTATCCAAAGTCTGATACGACAATAAATAAAGGTGTTTTTGGGTCGAATATATCAGTTAATACAATGTTTTCTAAAAATGTCCAAAAAATGTCAATTTTATCAACAAACCAAAACATAGATTTGGGTACTCCAAGAAGACTCCTATGAAGAATATCAAAATCAAATACTTCATTTAGCGTCTCATTTTCAAACAGTTGTATTTTCACGACAGGAGCGCTACCAATGACGTGAACTTGTTTGCAGAAACTATTTACATCACTAAAACTTGCCTTGTCTTCTATCACGACCAACATTGGTCGGGATTCGTTTTTCTGAACGACTGTTATAATGTCAATGATAATTTCTGTGATACATTTACTTTGACCACCATTTTCAACTGATGTATTGGATAGAAACGCAAAATAAGTATTCACATATTTCAACATAAAAAAAAGCAACTCCATTTGTATAAGCTTCATTATAATTTCAAGGCAATTGCTGCGGAGAGTAATATAAGATAATCTAAATATATTTGTAAAATAATTTTAAGAAGAAATTAAGTACTATTAATAAATTAATTCTAATTTTCTTAGATTAAATTGTTTTGAGCAACGTTATCAAACAAATATACTAATAATTCCATAAAAATTCACTATTTTCTTGTAGATTATTCAAACCACACTAAAAACCATTCCAAATATAGAAGCTACTAATTCCCGGTCTCATTAAACAATATAACTCTAGATAACAATGTTTTATATGTGAGAATTAATGGTATGTGCGCCTTAATTAGATACTCAAAATATATTTTAATCAATACCGTAGCCTGGTAAATTAATTATTTAAAATGGAAGCCTTTTCTTTTAATACAAACTAGCGCTACGTTTCTGAATATATTATTTTTATCTCAATACATGTTGAAGTACACAATTAAAATTAATGTGGCCAGTAGATAGAGCACGCAGAAAACTAAATTCACAATCTATAATCTAGATAACCCTTATAGTTAATAGATTATTTTTATTTTTTCCTAATATTTCAAAACCACGCATTCATTTGAAGATGTGTGTATGTTGCAGTCCTGTGGAAAAATACTTTTTTTTTTATTAAATTTTCATTTCATTTAAAGTATATATTTAAATATTTCGTGTTCATTATTCAAGAACAAGTTTTTTTGAGTTTTGACGTACTTTGAAAACTACAACAATTTTGCTCACAATAAATGTTTATTGATTTTTTTTTTAAATATGATTAGCATTCTATAAGACATTTCCACCGAAACATTGATAATAGAAGTTTAAAATGATTTATTTAATTAAGATTAGTTTAATTTCTTAAAACTGATATGATTAATTTGTTTAAAATGGATATTTAGGCTGTCCTTTGCATTAAAAATAATACTATTTACTTTATTCAGGAGAAAAATGGTTCTAAGGATTTCCAGTGACAGTGAAATCTGGGTTTGAATACCAGTTGGGTATCTTGAGGGTGTTATTAAACCAACATTTTCCCACTTTCCTTCCATGCAAATGTGGCTTCATTTCCTCTACAACTCTAGATTCCTTATCACTACCAGATAACAGTAATTAATAATGTGTTTTAACTGGACGAGCAGAGAAACGCGGTTAAAAATAAATGATCCTGTTGTCCATGCAGACTTTCACACTCCTTTAGCTAAAAATTGAGATATTTACTCAAAACTAGTAAGATATGTGGAAATAGTAAAAAAAACATTGTTGTAAAGCACTGTTACAGAAACAATGCTATAGGAGAAACAACTTGATCCGTCTAAGAGCATAACAATATATTCTCCAAACGTATACATATAAAAAATATTTAAATATACTAGCCCCAAATGTAAAGCTTTTTTTAAAAAGAATATTCTTACAAATACAAGTTATATTTTACAACGTTTCAATAAAAAAAAATATTTCGTTTATTAAAGATTTGAAGATTTATGATCGAATTGGAAATTTTACGCTCATGTAAAAAGTGCTCTCAAAATCATTTACATAGGAATATGAGTGAGATCCACCATTTTGTTTGTAAGGTTAATCAAAATTAATATTAGCACCATGTCTTACTACCCGTTCAGGTTATACGCACTTACGCTAATGTGTAATAGTAGGGTGATTGTGAGTATGAAATGGAGGACCTACAGTTTAACGTGGAATCTGAACCACGGTGGAGGCCTGGCATTCCCTACATTCACAAGATGTCTTGTCAGAGTTAAAGGAAAGGTTTGGTAATCAGATAAACCTGTGCAGAGACTGAGGATTGAACCCCAGATCCCTAGCACAGAAGTCCGACACCTTACTCTAAGAGCACCAGGTTAAGGTTAAGGTTAAGGTTAAGGTTAATCAACGCCTAAATATACTAAAGCTTATTTTGAGAGAAAGAATTTTTTTTCTCCTTCAAGTAAGCTACCCCTAATTTTATATTTTAGTAGAAAATTTCAAAATTCCCTCTGATGGTTCTGTATAAGAATCCTAGATACAAAGTTTTATCCTGATGGGTAAAATGTTTTCAGCTATAGTTTCATAAAACCTTTATAACCATCTAAATCTCGAGATAATTTATTTTTATTATAGAAAAAAATGTCCTATCTTCTCGAGGGGTCAAGATTATTTTTTTTCAGTTCTCCTAACTGTCAGGCTAACCACATGTATTACATTATGAGGCCAGGAATGACGCTCTTAACATTTAATTAATTACAGTTGCATTTTTCATGATGGAGAGTGGAAAAACCTCTATTTAATAGCTATTACGTACACACTACCAAGATACGAAGCCAAACTTCCATATTATAGAGGTAGTTGCTTATGAGAGATAATGTTGTGTTGTTAGTTTTGAGAACGATACGTCTTAATGAACCCTTTTACATGATTTGTGATAGCTTTGTCATTTAGACATGACATACTGTAAAGATACTCTCAATCTTTACTTCTGTTGCAGCAAAGTTGTTTAAAGCAGACTAAATCGACACATTATCTTCTGCCCACATTATTTCTAGCTCGGTAAAGTAATGGGTAATCCATTATAGAGTGTTTAGAGGTAGAAATAGAAAAAAACCTTCAAAAGCTGCTAACAAATCCCTAACATCTTCTGACTAAAAAACAATCAACACGTTTAAATATCTGGTCTCAGACAAACCCAATGGCCTTATTAATTTCACATCGCTAGGATATGCAGGACGATTATCTGACACGATATTTCTGGTTGATTCTGGATATCTCGACGATCTGTCTGAAGGAATAGAGTTGATGGAAAATAGAGGGAATTTGTAAAATATTTTCAAGAGAGGGGGGACGGGGGGAAGTAGATTAGTGCGCCCAACTACTGTTTTTGCAGGTGTAAAGCTGAATGCAGACGGTAGTATGGAAACTAAAAGAATTGCAAGTTTGAGTATAGACAATGAAAGCCATTTTCGACTAATAAGAGAGTTTAGATTACCCCATATGCATACTTTGATATTCACATACTAAATAAAGTAGATTAATGTGTGAATATTGTTACGGGTTTAATTAATTTGAAAGAACCACTAATAGGATAAATAAAGTGCTAATAATTATTTTTATCTAAATACATTTTTACTGACACTTCATTTATAGCTTGTATTATATTAGTAAATAACATTTCTTAATCTGCTGGTACTATACTATTTTATCGTGATACTATAATCTGTAAATTTTTTGAGAATGTATATATAAAATTGAGTAAGCACAGTAGACTATCTTATATATAATTTGATAAAACCATTTGTGGTAATAGAAATTACGAGGAAATTACTTAACAGATTTTGACTAACGACCACTCATTTTAACGGATAAGAGTCCTGGATGTTGAAATAAAAAAGTGTTTTCCACGAAAAGCCGATTTTCATAGAGAATTTTCTGTTTTTCATTCTTTGTTTGGTAACCATGGAAACCGATATTTACTGCATGGCTGTAAGCATCTGAATAAAATATATCTCTTCGACTAAAAAAATAATAACTCACTATTTATTTGTTTGTCCGAACACATCACAATTTTCTCTTTGGATAAATATGTCTTTTTGTATCTAAATTGAGAGGTATAAACTGGGGAAACATTTATTTTTTATTGGAATGCTGCTTGTTAGTTCGCATTTAAATAAATAATATTGAGAATGATTCTAAATTTAAAAATTTAAGTTGTTATGTTCTTGAAAATATTGTCTACTTTTCGTTTTGCGAATGATAAAATGATGTTTAAATATGTTTTAATAAGTATTATAAGCTCAAAAACAATAAAATGATCTGGCATAACGTTTAAGAATAGCTATTTTAATGATATAATTATTAGTTTTTGAATTCTTTTTTTCCTTTAAAAAATGGGGTTTTGATGAACATTTTAGTGAATAGTAACAAAATACAAATACAAAAGTTAAGCTATGTTTTCATTTTACCGCTTGATTTTGAGGATTGATATTAAAAAATGAGTAATATTTTGTACATGTCATGTATCGTTTAACATTCTTACAAATACAATTATATTTTCACATTCTCTCTCCCACGTTCACACACTCTCTCCCACGTTCTTACACACTCTCTATCACACTCTCTCCCCTCAGATAAATACACATTCTATAACAATTTCTCCCTCATATGATCTCTCATTCTCTCTCTCAAACTTTATTCCTCTTTCTCTCTCACCCTTTCAACCCTCACTACTCTCTCTATCACACTATCTTTCACACTATCTTTATTATATTCTCTCTCTTATTTTCTCTCTCAAACGCTCTCTTTCTCAAACAATCTCTATCTCTCAAATGTTCTCTTTCTCAAATGCTCTCTCTCTCTCTCTCAAACACTCTCTATCTCTCAAAGGCTCTTTCTCAAACTCTCCCTAAATCACTCTCACTCTTTTTAAATCAATCTCACTCTCTATTTCTCAAATTCTTTTTATCTCAAACTCACACTCTCAATTTCTCTCTCTATCTCCAACACACTCTCTTAAACTCTGTCTCTAACTCATTCTCACTCAAATTTTCTTTCTCAAATCTAATATCTCCCTTTACAACATTCTCTTTCAAACTCTCTCTCACACGCCCTCATATTTTCTCTCTCTTTCACACAATATCTCTCCCAAAATGTTACACTATTAATTTTCATACACACACATAAAATATCACACACTCTCACTAACTTTTTCTCACACACATACCCTCTCACTCTTCTCTCTTTTACACATACACACACATTAGTATATACCATTTAATAATCCCATTTCTGATAGTTGAGATTATGAATAAATGGTTTTACCGATTTAACCAATGAAGTCATTTTAAAGGTTAGGGGTCCAGGATGCCGGCAAAGATATTAACCTAAAACTAAATTTTCCTTGCTAATTTTCAATTTTCATTCTTTGTGGGCAGTGGCTAAACTTTTCAATCATGCTTGGTTTACATCATCATGGAAACCACTATTTGCCTATATATGTATACCGGTAAATAAAACATTTCTTTTTTATTAAAAATAATAACAGTATAATAATTTTTACTTGAGTGGTTTTGTGCGACGAATAGATAGAAATCCGGGAGAGGCGTCATTTTAAATTTCTCATCGTGAACAGAAGAGGGAAAATATAAGTTATGATTCAAATTAATCGATGAATGCTAAATATCCAGGTAATTTGAAAACCTTCGACGAGTAAACTTTTAATTAGAAAGTCAAGTAAGGTCTTATTAAATATATTTTTTCCCAATACATAATCTATAATACAATTTAGTGCAATAATAAGCCGGCATCACCGCATCGATTCATTTGTGTTTATAAAATAAAATAAAATAAATATAATGTGTGCTTGATTTGGAAAATAATAATAATAATAATAATAATAATAGTGAATACACCCACTAAACCTAAAGTGAAATCTAAAATAAATAAACATTATAATATTGTTATAAATACTTTTCAGACCAATGGCATACCTAATGAATTATTTGTTATTTTGTTAGTACTACACAACTAATAACATTTCTATTCCTGTATAAAAAATATGAATATTAAACACTAGACAAGGTCACTTTTCTTTAACAGTTAGGGAAATATAAAAAACGCTTTCTCAAGGGAACATGGATGGCACTGTTCAACCCATACAAAAAATACCCTACCTTTTTTTCATTGTCAAGTCCATTTGTAGTTGTATCCGAGCATAATACATTGGAGTCAGTTTAACTTTTTACATTTTATTTCGTTTGAAAGACTCTTCTTTTCCACTACATCGAAAATTGCATTTTATGAATTCCTATTAACGGGTGTGTGTGTATTATCCGTTAATTAAGTCCTTTAAGAAAAATTTAACTAACAATTTTACTATCAAGTTTTCAGAACTAGTATTTCTAAATCGCTTTCTCTTTTAATAGCGGTGGTGTCCAGAACTCTACAGTTCTACAGAAGCTCTAAGGTATTTGAGGTTGTAGGCGGGGTCATTACCCCCCTAAAACCCTCCGATCCCCTCTCCCTAAGTAAAATAAACCAACCCAGAACTGCGCTAACCAGTATAAATAATTTTGAGAGAAAAGTTGAAATAATCATAGCAGCAGATAATTTTCATTAGGTTTGTTAGCAAAATTAACCCTTCTTTAGGTATCATGAATTTAGGTAAAATCTAAAATTATAACAAAATATTCAAAAACCTGAAGGTTTTTAATCGTTTTGTCTCATCATCTACGATTATTTTATTTGATGACAGAAATGATACCACTATTATAATATCTATATGAGTAAAATTTTCTGCAGTGGCCTTCAAGAAACACTTTTCTTTGATGTTCAATAAGCGATAATTATTATTCAAGTTAGATTGAAAATAGTAAATAAAATTTAACGAATACAATTGTATATATTATAATAACATGAATTGTATATCATAAATAAATAACAAACAGAATATATGGTAGGGGAACCAAACAGTTATGAAAATAAAGTGGAATCAATTCGATATACATCTATTATATGGTCGGCTATTGGATACTAAAGAGTGACTTCAGACCAATCAATGGATGTTGAGAGCACGGATACAGTATTTGAAATCAGGCTACACTTCAACCCCATATATATATTTTTACTAAATATAGTTTTATAAAAAAACAATTATTAATTATTTGGAAACCTGAACTAATTATACATTTGAAAATGAGAGAGTTAAAACTATTTATACGTGAATATAATTCCCAACTTTATACATAAGAAAATTAGTTTAAGGGACTATTTTAAATATATAGAGACGATTTATTAAAACTACCTAGGTATATAAATATATAAGGTTTTATCCTTATAACATATGACATACAAATTATATCATAAATTTAGCCAGAACCAGTATTATGTAACTTATCTGTAATATGGAAACAATGGTATAGCTGACAAATCATTTCTGTTATTAGAGGATATAAAATAAAAAGCTATAATTTCACATACAAACACAATTGAACTCAAAAAAAGACCTATTACAAGAATGAAAAATGAGGTCTGGACATGACCAAGTTGTAAAGGTTTTAGGGTCAATGCTTTACTTCTGTTTGTAGCTGAAATAATCGTTTCAGTTTCGTCGTCCTGAATCAACTTGTTTATTAATCCCCCTTCAATAAATCTGCTTATAAGTACGTCAAACTTATCTTGAAATGGTGATATATAAGGGTAGTGTAGTACTCCAAGAACATGTAATACGCATTCCTCTATAACATGCAGCAATGGGTAACCTTCTTTGTAATAGTCATCGAGTCTTTTGTACACATTTGTTACTTGAGACGCATCAATAAATGAAGTATTTCTTGAAAAAGCAACATGATCAATTCCCATGTGAACGTCAGTTATAGATATGGCATTTTGGAGTAATAATTTTTTTAAAGGGTCGTCAGAGCTTAGCGTATCAGATAAAAAATCTAAATCAATCTCATAGCCATCCAATCGAGGAACATATATTGTGAGTCCTGATTCGTTTAGTTGATCCAGTGTGTTGATGTCAGGAAAGTAATGTGGGGTAGTCAAGAAACTGGTTAAAGCCCCTAAATAAGTGTTTATTAATATCAAACTAAAAACTAAACATGCACTATGAAACAACTTCTCAGCCAATGAAACTGCTGGTAATATGGTATACCCACTTACATAGATTCTGATCATCTCCAGAGTAGTTGTAAATTCTAGTGACACACCAAGTCTTATCAACTTCCAAAACAATATTATTACTGGTAAACAACCAATGATTAGCAACCATAAGTTGTTTGTGAAAGGTAAAATAACATTCATATAAAGGGGAATTTGATTTGATTTGGGCACTATTATTGATAAGCAGCCGTGCACAACAGTTCTTGAAGATGTTTTAAAATTACCTTTATGTTTTACGAATAGACTCCCAAACATTTCTGGTGAATGGGTTTCTTGGTTGGAGTTACTCACTTGGTGATCAATTTCTTTTGTTGATACAGCTCGGTGAGGTGTTCCATTTATATGATGAATTATGTCATCTATAAGAAAAACCTCAGCTTTTAGTTTTTCTTCTTTTAAACCATACACTGGTCTGGTATTTGATAATTTAATTTCACATCCATGAATATTTTTTAATTTTTCAAAGATCATATCACTAACCTTATGTTTCATAGCTCCATTGAATAGTTGAATGAAAGAGCTTTTATTCAAAAACTGATTGTAAACCCAAGCACAAGAATTACTTTGAATTATAGTATTTTTCTCGGTTTTTATGATAGGTAAATAATACTCATGTAAATAAATCAACACCACATTTAATAAATGATAAACATCCCAAGTTTTGTACAAGTCTCTTTGTAGCTCGTTAATCGTATCGTACCCAAAATCTGTGACGACCATAAATAAAGGTGTTTTGGGTCGAATATATCAGTTAATACAAAGTTGTCTAAAAATGTCCAAAAAATTTCAATTTCATCAAAAAACCAAAACATAGATTTGGGTACTCCAATAAGACTACTACTGAGAAGATCAAAATCAAATGATTTATTTTGAAATAGTTGTATTTTCACGACAGGAGCGCTACCAATGACGTGCACTTGTTTGAAGAAACTATTTACATCACTAAAACCTGCCTTGTCTTCTATCACGGCCAACATTGGACGGGAATCGTTTTTGTGAACGACTGTTGTGATGTCAATGATAATTTCTTTGATACATTTACTGTGACCATCATTTTCAACTGAGTTATTGAATAGAAACGTAAAGTAAGTATTCACGAATTTTAACATAAAAAAAAGTAACTCTATTCTTATAAGCTTCATTCTGACTTTCAGCCAATTTCTGTGGAGAATAATAAAAATTATATGACCTAATGATGTTTGTAAGATAATATGAATGAGCAAATTATATACTATTAATAAAACAATATTAATCTTTCAAATTATACTGTTTTGAGTTTATATGAAGTGTTAGCAGACAAATATACTAAAAATAATGTGTATTCCAAGATTTACTACTATTCTCTACGCAATTTTTCATACTATACGAATAACTATTCTAAATAAACGGGCTTCTAATTCTCCATTCCAACAAACACTATAAGTCAAAACAACTATGTTTTATTTGTGAGCATTAATGCAATGTGAATCTAAAGTAGCTAATAAAAATGGTTTGCAATCGATACTGTCGCTTTGTTAATTAATTATTTAAAATCGTAGCATTTTCTTTTCATATCAGCTAAAGCCTCATTTAAAACATATAATTCCGGTTTTCACTTCAATATATGTTTTAATTATTCATTTAAAATAAATGTGCATGGCTGGTGGATGTGGAAAATTATATCTACATTCTATAATCTAAATTACCCTTATAGAGTTATAGTTAATAAATTAATTTTGTTTTTTCCTACCATTTTAAAACAACGCATACTTTTGTATATTAGAGCGTGTTCACGTTGTGGATATTTTTTATTATTTTTAATCTTTAATAACACTTTAACGATAATGAGTATGTGTAATTTATTAGGAAAGTGGGGGAATTATATATATATATATATATATATATATTTATATGAATCATTTATCTATTTATTAACTTTAAGTCCAGTGACGTCAACCAAAAAAATTACATAAGATAGTTAATAAATGAATTGTGAACTTGCTCAGACAAAAAAAAATGTGATTACAATATTTGGGTTCACAAACAACATTTACTTTTTACTACAATTATCTCAGGGTAAAAAAAAAAGTAAACATAATATTACAACATTAAAAATTGAGCATTGGGACTCTCTCAGGACCTCTGGGTCATGTTGGAAAATATATATGTTTACTGTTCAAGTGTACTTATTGAACGAGCAACTATTTAATAAACAATTGGAAATCAATATATATATATTATATATTATATTATATATATATTATATATTATATAATATATATATTATATATTATATAATATATATATATTATATATTATATATTATATATTATATAATATATATATTATATATTATATATATATTATATATATATATAATGATTTCCAATTGTATATATATATATAATGATTTCCAATTGTATATATATATATATATATATATATATATATAT